>CAUYPO010009253.1:0-44066 GCA_963574435.1 Cheirogaleus major
ATGCTCCCAATGGAATGTTACTCAATTCTAAGAAACAACAGTGAGCTAGCACCGTTTATGCCATACTGGATAAAGCTTAAGCCCATTATCTAAAGTGAGGTGACACAAGATCTGGAAAATGGGCTACACATCTACTCACCATCAAACTGGTACTGACTGATTAAAACTATGGTGCTCAAATCGTGCTAGTGTTCGCCAGGGATTTTGGGGGGTGTAGACCTACATCTTAGGGATGTGGCATGCATTGTGGGGCAGAAGGGATTACCTCTAACCCTTCTTAGGTAGAGGCAAAGATATACAATGTAACCAAAATGTCAAAAAAAGAAACAAAAAAAACTTTTATTGGGTGTTGGGCAGGTGGGCAGGGGGAGGATGGGAAAGGTGTGTATTTACATAATGGTTGTGGTGCGCACCAACTTGGGGTTGGGCACGCTTGAAGCTCTGGCACGGCGAGGTAGGGGAGGGGTGGCAGGGACAATATATGTATCCACAACAATATTTGTACCCCCATAATAAGAGGAAACAAAAGGAAAAAAGAAATAGCAAGAGAAAGATGTAAAGTTGAACATATAAACGCTTCTAGGTTCTGAGGGCCAGCTTTGAGCTATCCCACCCTGGTTCAGATTTCTCTTACAGGGATAATTCGAAATTATTTAAAAACAAGTATTATAGTATCCAGTTTCATTGCTTATTGTTTCATGTTAACTAATTGTAATAAAATCATTGCTTTTCTTGTACAGTAAAAAAAAAAAAAAGAAAAAGAATAGTCATGGGGCTTCCACCTCGAGCCATGGGCTACATGGTTGCTGCCACTAGTTGGACTCATCATCACTATACTGCTCCCAAGGCCACCTCATCTTTGACTCAATCACCAGTTTCATACAAAACACCATTTCGCAAAACCCGGCATGACACATGGTTTTACAGGGATATCATCCCTTACATTATGCATTATAGAAAGAATTTTGTAATAAGCATTAAAGGGGGTAAATGATAGAGAAAAGGAAAATTCCATTAAGCAAAACCCTTTCCCATGAATCTGCTAAACTGCTGCTGCTTTTGCTTCTGTAAACTGCTTGCAGCAACTTTTGCCATGGTAAGATAAGAGAGGAAGAAATTCCACTGAAACGCTATACCAGGAACTGGGGTCACTCAAGACTCTGCCCCACTAAAGATAACTGCATTGTAACCATGCCCTACACCCTCCCTAAAATGAAATGTATAAATGACTGCTACACTCTCTGTTCATGGCTCCGAATTTGGTGGCAAGCCCCTTCTGTGCCTGCCAGCATAAATAAACCTGGTTCCCTCCACCCTTTCATGCCATCTGATTTGTTCTCAGTCAGCTCTGATGTAAAAATATGACACAATCTAGCCCAAAATATACCCTTCTTTTCTGCCCCAGCTTTGCCCCCTGGCAATTCTGGGAGGAATTGGATCCTCCAAGCATCCTGCTTTCTGTCCTTAACTCTGAATCTGGTAAATGAATTGAGCACACAAGACAGCCCCTGTCCTTTGTAGCCATCTTTAATGCCACATGGCTATGGGAGACCTAGAAGGACCAGGAAAACCTTAGGGATGGAACTTATGTTGTGGTTCCAAAATTCTTTTCAGTAACATAAAATCTTAAAGTCAGGTTATGTTAAGTTCAAGAGGATAATCATGAAATGTCTCAGTCTTGTATAAGGTAAAATACTAGCACATTAATTGTTAAACATAAATTTAATTTTGTATACCTTCACATATTATTTTATGATATAGAAAACGAAATACATTTAGGTGTGCTTATAAAAATTGGAGACTGAAAACAGTTCAAAGTAACTTTAACTTCCTTTCTTTTTCTAAGTTTTGACATTATCATTACTATATTTAAATAAAACTGCTAGACAGAAGAAAAATACTTCTGTATCAATAAGATCTTTTAAATAAAAAGGTGATAAGACAGAAATATTAATGGTTTTGTTAAAAATAATTTTGTCTAATTTATTGGTTTTAAAACTGTTTTAAATTTAATAAGTATGTGATGATTAAAACTAGGTAGATATAAAAGTTCAAAAATAAAGGTAAAAACATGTAAAAATCTTAACTTATGATTAAATTGATTAAAAGTAGATGAATGTGTTTATAAAATGTTATTAAATTAGCTTTATCATTGATACACTAATGCAATGGGAAAATTTTGTTTCCTCTTTTGAACTACATTTTCCTATTATTAATAAGAATAGAAAAAGATTATGTTCACCTCTTGAATAAACTGCAAAGGGGTAGAAGGAGAGAAAATATTCAGTTTGCTTCCTCACTAATTTGCATTTCAGTTTGTCTACATTAGGTTTTATGATTGTTTGGAAAACTGAGTCTCCTCTCTATAAAAGAGTTAAAATTTTTGCTTTTTAAAAATATTTGAATTAGCAGTTTGACTAAATGAATTCTATAGTAACCTACAATCTTGTTTTGGGACAAGTGTTTTATGACAGTTCATGACTTCCTGCTACTTAAGTTTTCACTAAAATTTGAAGTAACTAAAGATAATAATTCTAGTCAATACATGTGATTCTATATCTAAAGTGTATCAAAATGAGATATGTATTTAATAAAAAATATAAAAGGTGTGTAAAATATATTCTTATTAAATATATGTAATTTTGTCTAATTCACAGGTTATTTAAAGGCTAATTCAAAATACAAATTTGGGAAGAAAATAAAAACAAGATAGAAGGTAATTAGTGAATAAGAAACAGAGATGTAAAAAGGTGATGAGTTTAGAAACATAATTTTGGTAAGAAAGGTTAAAAAAGGAGAAGAATATTCTATAAGAAAGTATTTGGTATGGAAATTGGTTGGGTTTTTCTTTTCTTTTCTTTTTTCTTTTTGTTTTTTGCCCTAAGATGAGTTGTTATTTAAGAAAGGGGAATTTGGCACAAAAACAGAAAGTTTTAGGTGTGTTTATAGATAGTGTGTGCCACTTGAGATAAAAGAGAATTTATGAAGGAATTTAGTGTATGATCCAGTTGATTATAATTTAATTCTTTTCTTTAAGCAACAGTTTTCTTGAGATATTAATTTGCTCTTAATGAAATGACATAAAGTACTAATTTTAATTCTATAACTTGTTTTCTTTTTTTAATTAAAAAAATTTCACTATGTAAGATTGTGGCGTTTTTTTTGTTCATTTGTTTGTATTTTACCTTTTCAATAACTGGCCTAAAAGAAGCAATAATTTTATTGTTTATCAAGCAGTCCCAGTGTTTTTCTTTATTAGGTTTTTTGACTAACTAGAAAAACTAAGCAATACAAGGGCTCAGGTTTACATCCATATATCTTCTTTTGTCATCTTTAGAAACTTTTAAAGAGTACCACTCTTGGCTAAATAAAAGACCATTATTTTACAGTGGCTTCTGATTCTATTTGAACAAGTGTTTCAAGCCTTTGATATCTGACAAACTTTCTAAAATCCAAATTCTAAATCCAGACTTTTGATCTCAAACTAGCATTTTATATATTATGGCCACAGAAATTCTAAGGGAGAGATATATTAGGCTTATTTGGCATGTAAAAAACCATACAGGAAACTTAGTCAAATATAAGATTGTGTTTAACTTACTTTGGATTATATTTATATAAGCATGTTAATAATATATGTTCCAATATTATAAAA
Organism: Cheirogaleus major; assembly: GCA_963574435.1. NCBI lineage: Eukaryota > Metazoa > Chordata > Mammalia > Primates > Cheirogaleidae > Cheirogaleus > Cheirogaleus major. The sequence goes on from CAUYPO010009253.1 coordinate 3,656, forward strand.
TATTGATATGTCTTGGTATATGTTATCAGTAATAATTATTGTTATTATGTTAAACTGACATATGCCACAAAAGTAATCAATTTGTTTGTCACTTGTCTCTTTAACCATGGATAGCCTAAGATTTTTATGAAACATAGACAATTATTGTTTTACTTTGATTCATCTCGGAAAGTGTTTTTCTAAACTGGCTAAGTCCAAAGTTTGCTTCTTCAAGGAAAATCATGAAAAAGACTGACAAGTTCTCTTGAATACAGATTTCTGATAACTTTGGAGATTATTAACTATTGGACTAAACAAAAGAAACTGCTAGGACTTTAATTAGAAATCTGTTATATCCATGAGTATCACTAACTCAACCTCAACCAACACAGAAATTAATTGAATGGGACCAAACTAAACTTTTTTATGAATTTTGTTTGAAACTTTGCTGTTTCTTTTTGTGTTTTGTTTTCCAGAAGTCAAGAAATTTCCTTTCTTCTTTTGAGTTATTTGTAGTTTACAACAACTATATATTTATAAGGAAAATTTGAAGCATTTATTTTTCTCTCTACTTGATTTCTCCAGAATTTGAAAACTTTTTGTGAGTATTCTTAATTTACGGCAGAATTTTTATTTGAAGAAGTTCCATAAGAATCTGTTTTCTTCTACAATAGGACACAATGGAGGATATGGGTTATTGTGCCAAGATTTTGACTGGAAGGTCATGTTTTCAGAGGTGCCCAGACTGTGTTAAGGAATTAAGGTTAACTTTAGAAGGCTGATAGAAAGCCCTTTGGAAAAACTGGCCAGGTATCTCATCAATAATATTTGCTGATCTATAGTGAATAGGATTTCCACTTTCTGATAGGTCCAGGAATCCCAAGTTACTTTGAGACTTCATAAAAAGAGGAATTTACCTAATTCATAAAAGTATGCAATGGTACAGATAAACCTTGACTTGAGAAGTTTTTAAGTCTAACCTGAGATTCCTTATGAAAAGTTTCCAGTAAAATTAATTTTGAAGGAAGAGAAAAGCCTATATGGCTAATAATTATTCTTACTGCGCTTCATGCAAACAATCAGGCCATAAATAATGAGAGTACAGTTTATTGGGCAAGTAAACAAATCCTAATATTACTCTTATTTAGTTAAAATGAGAAGCTTCAGAGAGAGAAAAACATGGTTCATCCATAATAATTAATAAAAAAACAACTATAGCCCACCTGTCATTGGACTCTAGTCTTGTACACAGTTTTTGAGTTTTTGATATTTGCCTTCAATTTGGACTGAATCCTGAATTCTCTCCTGGTTAAAAGTCTCCAGATAAAATCCCCCATGGACCTCTTAATAGAGGGTTTCCAGGAAGATACCAGGATACCTGGTAGCAAAGCTTGCCAGAAATACTAGTCCCAATCTACAGAGTATATGCTGACAGAGCCATGATTAGAAATCTGTCTGTGACTGTAGGACTGGTTGTAGAAAAAACTGCAAAAAGTTTTATGGGTCAACAAAGGTACCTCATCTCACTAGTCCAGGTAGTCTTAGCTAATGAGGCAGCATTCCTCATTAGCTTAGAATTCCTGTTGCCAAACAAGAGGAATTCTGTGCAGTATTAAACAATACCTGCTGTACCTCAGGAAAAATTGAAACCTGAAGAGAAAAAAAATTCATATTAGTTCTAAAGGGGCTCTTAAAGTTAGGCATTACATATCTTATAGCCCATTGTTGACTTAAGTACTATGCTAAGGCTGTAATTAGGAGTACTAATGTTCTTGTCATACAAATCTTAGGTCCCAAATCCAGCACCTGTGCATATTTGCAGATGACTGCAAAATGGTTTTGGTTCCATTATCCTGTGCTGAATCTCAACTCCATTCCTTCTCAGCCAGAAAAAGCCAGAATGTTCAACTGCCCTTTACCTTCTCATTTTGCCCACACTTTAGGAATAATGTTGGGAAAAAGCCCAGTGGGGAATTGAAACAGCCTTTCCAAATTAATAAAGGGGTGCGAGGCTAGAACTGTGATAAAGGCCTAGCTAAAAATAATGATAATAATTATCCACTGCCCCCCTCTTTGCTTCTCTGTCACTGCCGTTCTGGAGTCACATAGCTGGTAGTCACAAAAATGCTTAACTTTCTCCACAGGTAATATCACCTTTTTGAAACCTAGGGGTAGTTTCTGAGATATCTTCCAGTTCCCACATTCCAGTGGAAAGGCTGACCCACCCAAACCAGTGGCACATACAGAGGAACTGACCTCAACTGGTCTTGTAATCCCCACCTAAGAACCTGGTCAGGAGAGTAGACAATTTCTACAACCTTAAGGTTCTGTCCTGAACCTAGCCAATTAGCACACTGAATTGTCCACACCAAACTGTCTTTAAAAAGCCTATCTCCCAAAGTCTTAAGGAGGCAGATTTGAGAAATTTCTCCCATTTCCCTATTAAGCACTATGTGGATTAAACACTTTCTCTGCTGCAAACTCTGCTGTTTTGGTTCATTGATTTCCTCTTGGGCAGTGGGCAAATGAACCTGGTTGGGCATCAATAATACAGCACAATTCCCTGGAGTCATCAGCCAGCTCCCTGGTTATAGGTTGATTACATTGGGCAGCTTCCACCATGGAAGGGGCAGTGTAATTTCCTTACTAGAATAGATGCTTATGTTGCATATGTATTTTCTTCCCTTTGTGCGACACTTCTGCCAATACTACCATCCATGGACTTACAGAATGCCTTCCACACTATCATGGAATTCATACAGCATCTCTTCTTACCAAGGAACACTTAACAGCTAAAGAATTTGCTGGGCCCACACTCATGGAATGCACTGATCTTACCATGTTCCACCCCATTCTGCAGCAGCTGGCTTGGTAGGACAGTTGGGTGGACTTTGAAGTAGCAGTTACATCACCAGCTAGGTGACAATTCTATATAGGGCTGGGGCATGGTTCTACAGAGGGTTGTATGTGCTCTTGATCAACATCCAAAATATGGTACTCTTCTTCCTTAATTAGGATTCACAGATCCAGGTAACAAGGTGTGGATATGGGGGTGGCAACACTCACCTTTATCCCTAGTTACCCACTAGTAAAGATTTTGCCTCCGGTTCTACAGATTTTATGCTCTTCTACCTTGGAAGTTTTAGTTCCAGGGAGAAGAATGTTGCTACTGGGAGACACAAAAATGATTCCTTTGAACTAAAAGTTAAGAGTACCACCTGGCCACTTTGGGGTCCTCATGCCCCTGAAGTAACAAGATAAGAATGGATTGATGGTATGGGCAGGAGTGACTGAAGTATTACATAGAGAGTATACATCATAATAACTACAATGTATGCATTGACATAAAGAGAGAAAAGTATTTAGCAAGTAACATAGCTTATAACCCCTGTTATAATGGAATGAAAGAAATAACCTGACAATATGTTTTGAAAATTTCTTCCATCCAAAAGACATGTTGTAATTCAATCCCCACATGGAAAGTTTGAGAGGTGGGGTCTTTAAAACTTTATTGAGTCTTGAAGACTCTGCTCTCATAATTGAATTAAGCCATTAACAGAAGTGAAAGTGGTTCTTTAAAGTATTGTGTTATAAGCAACAGAAACAAATTAAAACATTTTGTGTTTATATTAAGAAGTGAACATGTCCTTGTCCTTTCTTATGGAGTAAAATATTATGCTAGATGAGTGAAAATGTTTCTTTAATTACAAATGCCCAAAATAACTGCATGGAAATAACTGCTCTCCTGATCTAGAAAGAGAGAAATGTAATCCAGGTCATCTGTATCTTTCAGCCCAGGTCTCTAGGCTGTAGGAGCTTGTTTTCTCACTGGAGGTATGAATGTGTCATAAGAAATAACCCATGTTTGTGGGCCAAAAATGCAAGAGTCTTGATTATGTAGATGTTTGTGGTAGTACAGTCTGTTGTCCCATGGCTTTGTGGCCTTTTCAGCTATAGTTCCTAGACAACCCTGGTGGACCCAGCAGCATGCTGTGCCCTGAGAACAGGAAACTGTGTGGAGAAGAGTGTACAGTCCTCCCTGCTATGGAATTCTTTGCTTAGACATCACATATGCAGAGTAACCATTCAGCCTGTGTCCTTCTCTTAGATCATTGCATGGAAGATGGGAATATGTTGCCCAGTGTTTCTGTTTTTTGTTATTTCTATCACACTTTCTCCACCTGTACACAATACATTCCAAATCAGTCACATTCCTTTACCTTTCAAAACTTTTTTTCTAAAGTTTATTTTCCCAGTTTTTGTAAGCAGAGGCTGGGCTGAATCCCCATGTCTGTAAATATTTTGTCTTTCTATGTATGTTTTTTGGTACCCTACTCCCCTGTTACCATGACAATACCTATTCTGTGGTGTTTAGGCTTCAAAATTGGTAATATAATTCCAGAATAAGTGTCCTCACAATTTTACAAAGGCTTGAAAGGTATAATTGCTCTTTTAAAACTTGAGAGAGGAAACTCTGTACCATGAATATACTTTGCGAATGAAAAAAAAAATCTTTTATGTTCTGTGCCAGTAACATTTCCCAATCTTGGTGTCTAACATTCAGAAGTGATGTCTTTCAAAAAGTTTTTCATGAGATCCTGCAGACATACTGCCAAACAATGTCTTAAAATGAGGCTCTCTTGGCTATGTGAGGCACAAGCACTTATCTTTGCAGTATTGGTTACTGACACTCAATCTGGTGTCTGGGTAACAGGAAGTGGGAGTAGGTAGGAAAAACTGAAGTAAATCCCTGGAGCATTATCTCCTGAGTCCAAATTCTGGTGTTTGTTAGTTTGTTTTCCCTGTGTTTGGTTTCTTGGTATTATACAAAGATGCTTTTTAAAATACATTTTAAAAATGTTTAACTTCATAAAAGTTGCAAATATCCTACACAGATTTTCATATGCCCTTTATCTTCCGATAATGTTAATGTGTTACAGAACCATAGTATATCTATGAAAATCCAGTAATTGACCATGGTACAGAACTCTTAATTGAAGTGCAGAAATTCCATAAATATTACCAAGTTTTCTACTAACATCATCTGTCTGTTGTAAGATCTCATCCAGGACACCACATTGCATTTATGTCAGGTGCTTTACTTATTTCTGCATAACATATCACCACATAGTTTAGTGGCTCAGAACCACAAACACCTTACTCACAGTTTTTCTGGGTCAGGAATCCTCATGTATGTGACAGAGAGCAACTGAGAACTCAACTGAAGAGCTCAGGTGGAGAAGGATCGGCTTCTTTAGGAGTCAATTGCTGCCTGGGTTGAGATGACTTCACTGGTAAATTGTTACAAACCTTTAAAAAATTATGAGAATCTTTTATTAAATATTCTTCCAAGAAAATAAAAACAAGAGAGAAGATCATTGTCCAATACATTCTATGAGGACAGTTAATGCTTTTTACACAATTACACAGAGACATTTCAAGAAAGTAAAATTGTAGCACAATATGTATTATAAATACATAGGCAAAAATTCTGAAGGAAATAATATCAGAACAAGTCAGCAACATAAAACAAGATTATACACTCTCAACAAGTGTATTTATCTTAGGAACATAAGTTTGCTAAAATATATAAAAGCAATTTATGTAATGCATTTTATTAATAGAATAAACAACAAAAAACATCATCTCTAAAGATGCAGTATAAGCATTTAGAAAATGGGATACCTACTCAAGGTAAAAACACTTAAAATTATGTATAGAAAGGAAATATCTTTACTTAAAACAGCCATCCACAGAAAATCTCACTAACAACACATAGTGTCAAGAAAGTCTCAGTAATTTCCCCAAGATTAGAAACACAAAAATGATGTCCACTTGTGCCACTTGTATTGAACATTGCACTGGATGATGTAGCAAAATTAAGCTAGTGGAATAAGTATAAATTATTAAGATTGATAAGAAATCAAACTGTCCTTATTTGTAAGTGACACAATCAAATGCATAGAATCCTAAGGAGTTCATTAAAATAAAATTAGAAGAAGAAGAACAACAACAACAAAACTGCCCAGTAATAATTCAGGACACAAGGTCCATAAAAAGTTAATCCTATTTGTATATAACAATAATTGATATAAAATTAATCTTAGAAGACAATTTATCTTAATATAGTGCCAAAAGGAAAGATACATAGGAATTAATAAACATAATAAGTATAATATATGTACACTGTGAGCTACAAAATAAATTGAAAAAATTAAAGACATTTGAACTCAATGAAAAAATATTCTGTTTTCATTGATCAGAAAGCTTAATATTGTTAAGATGCCAATAATTTTCAAATGCATCTGTGGTCTATGGAAATCCTAACTTTTATTCTTTTTTCATTTTTAATTAGCAAGCTGTTTCCAAAATTCACATGAAAATGCAAGTGCTCCAGAACAGAAAAAACAATACTTAAATGATGAAAAAAGTTGGAGTACTTCACTCATACTTCTTGATGTCAGAATTTATTACAAAGTGGTAGTAATCAACATATTGTGGGACCAGTGCAAGAATAGACGTATAGGCAAATGAAATAGAGCTGTGTATCCAAAATTAATCTTGACAGTTATGTTAATGTTATTTATAAGCAGGCCAGATAATTAATTATGGAACAATATTTTTATAACAAACATTAGTGGGACAAATGGATATCTAAATACAAGTTCACTCCTCTATGACACCACATGTAATTGACTCAAAATAGCTTATAGACCTAAATTTAAAAACTAAAATGAGAAATCCCATAAAATAGAATATGGAAATAAATCTTCATGGTCTTGGGTAAAAAAAAATATATACATAAGCTATGACATCAAAACACAAGTGACAAGAGAAAAATATAGATCAATTGAACATCATCAAAATTAAAAATCTTTTGTCCTTCAAAGACTACCATCAAGAAAACCCAAAATGGCAGAAATGTTTTCAAATCATATAGCTGACAGGGGTTTATTGTGTCTAGAATATATTAAAAATCCTTACAATCTAAAAATAAAAAGGGATGTGTTCTAACTAAAAGTAAGTAAATTGTGTGAATAAACATTTCTCAAAAAAAAAGCTATACAAACGCCCAATGAGCACATGCAAATATGCTCAACACCTATGTCCTTAGCAAAATTCAGATGTATAACATCAGGAGATACAGTTCACAAATCTTGAAAGCAAATTCTTAAGTGAAAGAAGACCGTTTGAAAAGAGTACATAATATGTAATTCTATTTCTATGACATTGTGGAAAAGATGAAATCATGGAGATGGTAAAAAGATTACTAATTACTAGGGGCTTTAGCCATGAAGGTTGAATACGTGAGATAGAGAATTTTTTTGCACATGTGCAGTGAAATTATTCTTTATGATACAATAATGGTGTGCTAATTATATAATTTTTCTGAATAAGGCTGAAGTGCATGCCACAATCATAGCTTACTGCACCCTGGATTTCCTGCACTCAAGTGATCCTACTGCCTCACCCTCCCTCTCCACTGGTTGGGAGTACAGGTACATACCACTATACCATATTTTTCTCTTTTTTATATTTTGTAGAAGTGGATTTTCACTATAGGGGCCAGGCTAGTCTCAAACTCCAACCTCAACAGATCCTCCCATCTTCACCTTCAAATTTACTAGAATTATAGTTGTGAGCACCCTGCCTGACCAACCTATACTACTTTTCAAATCCTGCAGAACCCACAACTCAAGTGCAATCATGAGAAAAACATCAGAGAAATCCCAAATGAGAGATGTCAATGTCATCAAATCAAGAAAATTCAGAGAAATTGGTAAAGGCAAAAGAAGCCTAAGGTAACATGATATCTAAATATGATGTGTTATCCCAGAATAGATCATGGGATAGAAAATACCAATGGGTAAAAAATAAATTTTGATTTGTAGAATGTTCATCGCTAGCATATGAAAACCCAACTGAATTTTATGTGTTAATTTGTATGCTGAAATTTTGCTGAATTTGTTTAATAGCTCTATTATATCTTTGTGTGGATTTTCTAGGATTTTCTCTTTAAAAAATTACCTTCTTTTTAATTTGAAACAAAGAAATCAGATTAATATGTGGATGCCAGTGAATGATAATATATAATATTGGTTTGTTAATAGTGACAAACATCCCATATTAATTTAAGAGTCTAATAATAATGGAAAATCTGTGTTGGGCATATATATAAACTCTCCACACTGGCTATACAGATATTCTGTAAATCCAAAGCTACTGTAAAATGGAAAAGATTCTCTTTGTTAAAAAATAATTCCACTGCTGAGCTTAATATACATAACATTTTCAATATTGTTAATGCTCCAAATGTGCATTGCCCCATTTCATGGTCTTTTTTAACTCTGTGAAACATACTACTATTTTGAATGCCCTCGTTGTCATTCCCTCATTTTTAATTCTATACAATACATTGGTCAGTTTTCTTGTCTTCAAACTTAGATAAATAATGGTTTCTAAATTTATACTTCTAATCAAATTGTGAGAAACCATCAGAAGAATCTGTATTGTCTTAAATTCTACCAACTACTTGACCAGTTCTTTTGACAAGTGTCATGATTCTACCAAATAAATGAAGTCTGAAAACTGTTACAGACTGGACAGGATCAGATGTGGTAGGCAGACCCAAACATGGTGATCAATGCTTCCAACTTATTGGTATACAAAACCTTGTATTCTAATACCCTCCCTGAGATGTTGAGCAGAAAATGACACCTGGTTTGATATGATAGAATATAAGAAGGTGATGGCATGGAAACAGAGTTATTATGCTACATAAAATTGTGATACCTGTTTTGCTAGTAAACTCTCCCCTTAATAGCACTGATGAGGCATTCTGCCTTGTGAGAGAAGCCAACATGGAAGGAACTGAATTCAGCCTCTAGTCAATTACTTCAAGGACCTCAGGCCCTTGGTCCAGTAGCCTGCCTGGCAATTTGCAATTTATATTTCTTATTAATCCAAGCCCCCTTTAAAATAACAGTAACATAAGAGGTAGAATGAAAACATTATAGTAGTCAAATAGTCCTAATTCTTCTGTTCAATTCCTTGTATATTTCTTCCATTCATTTTACTTATATATAAGCATACTTAAACATATATATATATGTATGTACATATATAACACACACTTAAGCATACCTAATCAAAGACAATGGCACTACTATTTTTAACAAGCTATTATTTGTTAGATCAATTAAGAATATAAAAAAGTTTTTATTACCTAGGGTAATCATTAAGAAAGTAAAAAAGTAGTATAAATGATATGCCAACAATGGAGAGTAGATAAAATCATATGAAATGCTCAATTAAAACAATGGAAGGTAGAGAACAAGTGGAATACAAGAATAGAAACAGACAACTCAGCAAATAGAAGAATGGGAACAATTTGATAGATATTAATCCAGCTATATCAATAATCTGTGTGAATGTCAGTATTCTAAATGCACCAGATAAAAGACACAGGTTGCTACAGTGGATGAAAAACAAGACCCAGGATTGTCAAAAATGGCGGATTAGGGATGACCTCCTGGCTCTCTGCTCTCAGAGTAGGAGGTGATGAAAGCAGTCTAAATCACGCAAGTGGATAGTACTCCCACAGGATTGGCTTCAAGGAATTGCAGGGAAGCAATGAGGGTCAAGCAGTGTTGGGAAAAGGAGGAAAGTGACTCAGTGGATTTGCTGCAAAGTTCCAAGAGTGTGAGTTGTACAGTAGGGATCGGAACACAGGTTGGCTGTGCTCATTGGCCAGCCAGCCAGGACAGTGTGATCTGTCCCACAGGGGTACGTCTCCTCCTTCACTGATCCCCACACTCATGCAGGTAGGGAAGTGCCTGAAGTCAGTACGAAGAGGTAACATGGGTGGTCAGGCAGTTTGGAGAGGAGACAGGAGCAGAAAGCATTTTGAACTCTCCAGTGCACTGTGCGGGGACCCTTTGGATGGGGGGTCTGTACATGCCAGTGGCTCATGCTTCACTTTTGAAGGGGCAGAAAAGTGAGAGAGTTCACTCTCTTGACTGAGTTGTCTGGTGGTCTTCGGTGGGTCAAGCTCCACTTGTGAAGGGGCAGAAAAGGGAGAGAGCTCGCTCCTTGGCAGAGCCTCCTGGTGGACTTCGGTGGCTAAAGTTCTGCCAGTGAGGGGGCAGAAGAGGGAGAGAGCTTGCTCCTTGGTGGAGCCTCCTAGTGGACTTGGACAGCTCAAGTTCCACCTATGAGGGGACAGAAAAGGGAGAGAGATCGCTCTCCAGGCAGTGCCTCCTGGTGAAGTCGGGTGGTCCCCCATTCCACCCAGCCGCCTGTGTTTTGTGCCAGAAGAACAGACCGTGCCATCGCAGGGTGGAGTCGGGAAAGAGACCAATTTTCCAACTGTGACCTGGGACAACAGTACCACCCACACTTTCCTGTTTTGGGCAGGGTGCTTCTCTCCAAAATACAGACTCTGCCCCTGGGCGTTCTGAAAGAAGCCATTTTTCAAGCTGAAACCAGAGGCTGGACTGCTACTTCTTCTTACTTATTATCCACTGCTGGCCCATTTTACATCAAAGGGCCAGATTCCTCCCCTTAAAGGGTTTAGTAACAGCTTCTCTAGACTGCAATCCAAGCTGAGACACATGGTCATCTCCTTGATGTGCCTTGGTAGGCAGGGCCTCCAGCCAAAGGATCAGTCCCCAGTCTTGGAAGCGGGGAGTGGTGAGAGAGACTGCTTTTAGAGCTAAGATCCACCTGGGTTGCAGAGGGCCCTTGTCTGTGACCAGGTCACTGGTATTTCATAGGGAAGGGCCTGACCTCTCCTATTCAGGAACAGAGCAGCCAGGCAGGTTGCTCTGTGGTCTGTGTCCCTAAGCAGCCTTGGGCAGGGCCTCTTCAATAGCCCTGAGGCTTTTAATTCATACCAACTAGATAAACCCCATCCTTGAAGGGGGAGAGTAATGAGAGTTGATGCCCTGCTATAGCATGTTGGTTTGGATCATCTGATAAAAGCAGAATAAAGGGGCTTGACCTTGGTATCCAGGCAGTTGCCAAATTAAGGACTTGTGTTCTGGGAAGGAAAATTTCAACCAGAATTCCTAGCAATTGCACCAAAAGACACCTCCTACCAGGAGCTGCCCCCCATAAGCAGCGAAAGATCTCTGAATAAATTTTTAGCAGCTGCCCCCTAGATACAGATCAAGCAACCTCTGAAGTATACTCTATTAGGCTTGCTGATACCTGTTGCTTATCTCACCCCATATAAATAGGTAACAGGGCTCAAGAAACCACCTGGGAGTGGCATGACACATCTCAAAGACTGAGATTCCTGTTTATCACATTTAGGGGTTTAGCCCATTAAAAAGGTATTGGAATAGCTTGATAACTGACCCCACACACACACAAACCACAAGCAACAAAAAGAGAGAGTAACCTCATAGCTCATCACAGTGCCTCCCAACTCATACTAATAGTTGTTACTAGAGTCACGCACACAAGAGTGATCCAACTCCTGAAACTCTAAGCAAGGGATCCAAACTCACTAATCTCTGTTAAAAGATGGTGAAGACAACAGGTCTAAGGTAACCCAACAGACTCAAATTCCTCTAAGATTATGCAGGACCAGAACATATACCCCCAGCTCTTCCAAGGATCATTCCCTTGGAATCCCAGAATTTAGCTCACAATCCACTCCCTGCACCTCTTGTCCTCGATAAAGCACCCAGATGAGAAAGAACCAGCAAAAGCTCACAGGAAACATGAAGGAGCAGAGAGAAAAGTCACCTTCAAAAGAAAATATGTGATCTCCATCAACTGACATCAACTTACATGATATGATTAAACTGATGGAGGAAGAATTCTGAATACGGATTTTTAGAAAACTCAATGGAATTGAAGAGAAAATAGAATCCTAACATATGGAAATCACAAGAACAACTCAGGAAATGAATGAAAAATTCTCCAAAGAAATTGAAATAATGCAGTAAAACCAAACAGAAATCCTGGCAATGAAGGAAACATTCAAAGATTTCCATCATACAGTGGAAAGCCTCAAGAACAGGATGGATGATGCAGAGGCAAGAATCTTAGAACTTGAAGATTACACCTATGCACTAAACAAATCAGAGGAAGAAAGGGAACACAGAAACAAGAGACAAGACCAAAGCTTACAAGAAGTGTGGAATTATGTAAAACAGGTGAATCTCAGACTCACTGGGATTCCAGAAGGGGAAGAGGAACATTCACAAGCACTGGAAAACTTATTTCATGGAATACTGGAAGAAAATATGACAGGCCTGCCTGGAAATCTTGATATCCAAATACAAGAAGCACAAAGAACTCCTGGAAGATTCAACGTGAAAAGGCAATCACCTCGTCACGTGGTTATTAGGCTGACCAAAGTAAACGTGAGAGAAACAATCCTCCAGGAAGTGAGACAAAATCAACAAATGACCTAGAAAATAAAGCATATCAGACTAACAGCCTGGTACTGGCACGATAACAGAAGCACAGATATCTTGTTTAGATTTGAGATACCAGAGATGAAACCATCAGTATACGGCAACCTAATTTTTGATAAAGCAGACAAAAATATACAATGGGGAAAAGATTCTTTCTTCAATAATTGGTGCTGGGAAAACTGGTTAGCTACATGCAGAAGAGTGAATCAGGATCCCCACTTCACACTTCTCACAAAAATTCACTCAAGATGGATAACAGACTTCAATCTAAGGCATGAAACCTTAATAATCCTAGAAGATGTGGGGAAACCCCTATCAGATATTGGTCTAGACAAACAATTTCTGAGGAAGACCCCTAAGGCAATCACTGCCGCATCAAAAATAAACAAATGGGATCTGATCAAACTAAAAAGTTTCTGCACAGCTAAAGAAACTATCGTTAGACCAAATAGACAACCCACAGAGTGGGAGAAAATTTTGCCCTCTACACTTCTGATGAAGGTCTAATAACAAGAATCTATCTAGAACTTAAAAGAATTAATAAGAAAAAATCAAACAACCCCATTAAAAAATGAGCAATGGAAATGAACAGAAACTTCTTGAAAGAAGACAGAATAATGGCCTGCAAACATATAATAAAATGCTCAACATCTCTAATCATCAGAGAAATGCAAATCAAAACCACAATGAGATACCACCTAACCCCTGCGAGAATGGCCTGTATTAAGAAATGCCAAAACAACAAATGCTGGCGAGAATGTGGAGAGACAGGAACACTCTTACACTGTTGCTGGGATTGTAAATTAGTGCATTATTTGTTGAAAAGAATTTGGAGATACCTCAAAGAGCTAAAAATAGAAATACCATTCAACCCAGCAATAGCATTATTAGGCATCTACCCAAAAGAGCATAAGACATTCTATCATAAAGACATCTGCACCCAAATGTTTATGGCAGCACAATTCAGTATTGCAAGGATGTGGAAACAACCCAAGTACCAGTCAATTCATGAGTGGATTATTAAAATTTGGTATATGTTTACAATGGAATATTATTCAATTATAAGAAACAACAGAGAGCTAGCACTGCTTATATTATCCTGGATTGAGCTTAAGCCCATTATCCAAAGTGAGGTGAAACAAGGTCAAAATAATGGGCTCCACATTTACTCACCATCAAATTGGTACTCACTGATTAACACTATGGTGCTCAAACAGTTGTGGTGTTCACCAGGGATTCAGAGATTTGATGCATGTATACCCACATGTGAGGGATGTGGTGAGCATTGTGGAGGGGAAGGGCAACCTCTAACCCTTGCTGGGGAGGGACAATGATATAAAATGTAACCAAAATTGAAAAAAAATACATTTATCATGTGTTGGTCAGGCAGGAGGAGGAAGGAGGAGATGGGTATTTACATACATAGTGAGTGTGATGTGCACTGTCTGAGGGATGGACATGCTTGAAGATCTGACTTGAGGGGAGAGGGGCGGTAAGGGCAATATACTTAATCTTAATGTTTATACCCCCATAATATGCTGCAATAAAAATTTTTTTAAAAAAGTTATCATCTTATATAATCATAGTATATTTGTGAAAACTCAAAAATTGACAATGATGTAAAACTATTAAATGAATTACAGACCTTCTTCATCATTTACCAGGTTTTCCACTAATGTCATGCTTCTGGTCCAGGATCAAATCCAGGATACTTCATTACATTTCCTGTCAGGCATATTACCTACCAATTGCTCCATAACACATTATCACATAGCTCACTGGTTCAAAACCACAGATATATATTACTTATAGGGTCTCTGGGTCAGACGATCCAAGCTGAACTTTGAAATGAATAATTACCTAGGGAAAGGTCATGTGAGTGTTGTTAAGATTCAATTCCTATTCAGGCAGAGATGACTACACTGTTCAATTATTAAAAACTTTTAGAGGGATAATAACAACACTTCACTAACTATTCTTCCAAGAACAAAAATAACAGAGGCTAAGACAATATTTTCCAATGCATTCTATGAGACCAGTTTCCACCTGGACAAAGACATTTCAAGAAAAGAAAATTAAAGATCAATATGCCTCATAAAACAGAGGGAAATATTCTCAAAAACACACTATCAAAACAAATCAACAAAATAAAAAGCATTATACCCTATGGGCAAGACTATTTATTCCTGCAATTTAAATTTGGTTACATACAGAAAATAATTAGTATAATACACTGCATTACTAGAATAACATAGTTTTAAATGTAAGAGCAAAATCTAAAATTCCCATAGAATAGGACACAGGAATATAGCTTTGTGGTCTTAGGTAAAACAGTGGATTCTGAGACATGACACCAAAATTCAAGTGACAGAAAAAAGTAGATACATTAAACTGAATCTGGATTAACAGGTTTTGTGATGCAAAATACAACAAGACTAACCCAAAGAATGTGAGACAATATCTCCAAATCACATAACTGATAGGGACCCATTGTACAGAATACATGAAACATCTTTTTGTTTGTTTTGTTTTATTCATTTATTTTTTATTTCAGCATATTATGGGGTACAAATATTATGGTTACATATATTGCCCATGCCCCCTCATCTTAAACTCAAAAATAAAAAGGCAAATATCCTAATCAAAAGAAGGTAAACAGTGTGAATAGATATTTCTCCATAAATATGAAAGAAACATTCAATAAACTCATGAAATAATGCTCAACACCTTCAGTCTTTAGTAAAACCATCAGAGACGCACTCCATAAATTTTAAAGGTATATTCATAAGTGAATGAAACTAGTTCAAAAAGTCTGTGTAATGTTTAATTACATTTAAAGAACACTGTGGGAAAAGTGCAATTTATAAAGACTGTAAAAAGATTAATGGAAGAAAGGCATTCAGATATTTACACTTCTCCTTACATTTGTAGCTTCCATCATGGAAGGGGTGGTGTTATTTCCTTAAAGGAATAGACACTTAACCTGCATACGTTTTTGTTATTCGTTTGTTTTCTTGTTTTTCCTTCATGTAAGTCTTCTGCCAAAACTACCATCCATGAATTTACACAATGCCTTCACCACCACCATGGAAAGCACACAGCATTATTCCTTACTAAGGAACACTTCACAGCTAAAGAAGTGCAGCTGTAGGCTCTAGTTATGGAATGCACTGATCTTGCCATGTTCCAAGCATCCTGCAGCAGCTGGCTTGGTAAGACAGTGGAATTAGGCTGCTGCGGTGGCTCACACTTGTAATACTAGCACTCAGGGAGACAAAAGAGGGAGGATCATTTGAGCTCAGGAGTTAGAGACTAGCCTGGGCAAGAGTGAGACCCCATCTCTACTAAAAATAGAAAGAAATTAGCAGGACAATTAAAATATACATAGATAGAATTAGCCAGGCATGGTGACACGTGCCTGTAATCCCAGCTACTCAGGAGGCTGAGGCAGAAGGATTGCTTGAGCCCAGGAGTTGGAAGTTGCTGTGAGATAGGCTGATGCCACGGCACTCTAGCCCAGGCAACAGAGTGAGACTCTGCCTCAAAAAAACAAAACAAAACAAAAAAACAGTGGAATTGATAAGGAAGACCTTCATCAATCTAATACTAACCTGTTACCTGGCTTCTGCAATCATGCTTACCTATTGCATCAGCCACCTGAGATTCTACCCTTGGACAACCCCAACCTAATAAAAGTGAGAAAAATCCAGTAGAAGGAGCTCAGAATTTGGTGGCAAATCTCCTCTGGGCCCACTGGTGAATAAACTTTGATTCTCTGATTCTCTGTGTGCCGCTCAGTTTGTTCTGTGAACCATACACTGTAATAACACTTGCTGTAACAATTTGGTTCCCTGACCAGGAAACCAACCATGCTGGCCTCTTGAAGCCACCAGTTTGGGGACCGTCCTGGTGGCTGGCGGGATTTCCGCCACAGAAACAAACTGGCCTCAACCACCCTTTGCAGAATATCTTCACTCTTCAGGATCTCATGCCAGCCGGGGGTTCCCAAACTCACCTGGACATGCTGGAGTGATGGACAAGTCAAATCAAGTCTAGAGACATTAGACCAGGTAAGGTCCCAGGATCTGTCCAAGTCAGGCCCATCAGACGATGGAAGAGGAGCGTGATCACCTCCTGAATGTAGGGAATTCCCAAGGCAGGATTGTGTAATCTCTACCTTTCTGAATGAGTGAGTGAAGAGTGACTGATTGTGGTTCCACAGCTATAGCTAAAGCACCTGAGGAGGTCCTCACCTGCAGTTCTGTGGTGGTGGTGTACGGTATAACGGTGACTAACTCCCCTAAAGGGGGCAACCACGCCTGGGATCATTATGGGTACATCTTAGCCAAAATGCACCTAAGTTCCCACATGGGGCACAGCCAGGCGGACACCTGAGAGAAACCCACCCCCGTTTTCTGTTAAGCTGTGACACTGTCCAAGGGTCTAGCATGGCTAGTGTGGAATCTAAACCTACAGTCCTTAAATGCATGTTAAAGAACTTTAAGAAAGGTTTCACAGCAGATTACAGAGTGACACTGAGTTCCAGTCAACTTAGGACCCTCTGTGAACATGAATGAATGGCCCACATTTGGGGTTGACTGGCCCTCAACAGGAAACTTAGACCTCCCCACAGTGCGAGCAGTTTGGGGAATGTGACCAGGACTCCCAGCCACATCGATCAATTCCCTTACATAGATTCATGGATAGAGATTGCTCAGACTATGCCCCCTTGGGTCCAGTTCTGTGCTAATAAGGGACAGAGCAGGATTGTTTTGGCTTAAAGGACCAGAGACTCCAAAGTGTCCAAATCCATCCATCAGGGAGCCCCTGAAGAGGATTTATGACCACCGCTCTACAACCCTATCATGTTTCCTCCTGAAGCAGCCCCAAATCCACCAGGCAACCTGCCACCATCAGTCTCTCCACCACCAGTTCCAGACCAATCAGGTGATGGCACTCCCATCACCCGCAGGCTACAGTCAGCTCAGGCCCTGACTTCAGCCCTCCCGATGTCGCTGCCTGAGGTACGTGGCCTGACACAGGTTGCCCCCAATGGGTCCATTCAGCCATGTCATCTGGTCCTGTACTATCAGCCCTTCTCCACCACTGACTTTCTGAACTTGAAGCACCACACTCCACCATACTCCAAAAAACCTCAGGCCCTTCTTGACCTCCTGGAATCAATCTTTCAGAGCCACCATCCCACTAGGGAAGACTGCTGCCAGTTCCTTCTGACTCTTTTAACACAGAAGAATGACACCAGATGGTAGCTCGGGCCCAGAGGTGGCTCCAGGACCAGGCTCCAGCAGGGACCTTGGACATAGAGCAGCAGGCATGGAACGCAGTACCCGAGACTAACCCAGATTGGGATTTCCACTCTCCAAGTGGACACCAGGCACTCAGAAGGTATCAGAAAGCTTTCCTCCATGGGGTCTGCGAGGGACCCCAACCCACTACCTATATCCCCTAGCAACTGCATTCCCTAATATGCAAATATGTTACCCTGACAACTGGTAATTGATGTCTATGATTATAAAAACCTGTATGAATCTAACCATATTGCTGGTGTTCATGGGGATACATCAGTCTCCTGAGTACCCCACTGTGTTATATCTGATCTTTTTATATATAAAACTATAAACTATACCTTAGATTCTGTGCATTCTTTTATTCTCTCTGTTTCCTATCAATTTCCTTATCCTCTGTGGCGATCCCTATCTTAGGGACTTGGCTCTGTGGGGAGAAGTAGCTGATCTCCTTGCAGGCTTGCCTCAACTACTTTCCCCAACACATGACGTCCGTGTGTGAGTCCCTCATCCAGTAATATCTCTAATGAACACCTCAGGACACTGGTGGCTCTCAAGCAACTGGTTAGCACAATACCAAGGACTGCTATGCAAAAATCTATGGGTCACCCTGGAGACTGTGCAGACCTGTAATCCCGTCACTATCCTGACCACTGAGCCAGGGTCCCTGGACCATGATGTACTGAATTGGTAGAGGAAGTCTATGTGAGCTGGCCAGATCTGAAAGATAGTCCTCTGCCAGCACTGGACTTAGAGCTCTACACAGATGGCAGTAATTTTATCCAGAATGGGAAATGACTGGTGGGCTTCACAGTCACCACAGTTGATGAGGTTATCATGTCAGCCCCCTTACCCCAAGGGTGGTCGGCACAAAGGGTGGAGCTATGGGCCCTCCTCCAAGCCCTCAGACATGCCCAGGGTAAGAAGGCAAACATATACATAGACTCTAAGTATGCCTTTGCCACAATACATATCCACTGGTCAACAGGGAGAGGGACTGCTGACTGCAGGTGGAAAGGAGATAAGAAATAGGGTCAAAATCCTGCAACTGCTGGATTCAGTTTGGGAGCTGAAAGAAATTGTGGTCATCCACTGTCAAGGGTACTAAAAGGGCACAGATACAATCACCCCGGGCAACTGCCTGGCAGACCAAGCAGCCAAAAATGCAGCCAGCTGAGGATGTTCAGAAGACAACACTCCAACCCTGTGCCAAATCTTGTTAGCACCTGAGTAGCCCAAAGAAGCAAAATATACCCTAGAAGAGAATGAGTGGGCAGAGCAGGAGAAGACCAAGAAGGATGCAGACAGGTGGTGGCACCTACAGAACCATAACATCTTTATCCCCAATAAATCAGCAAATGATGGTCTCCTGACATCACAACCTGACTCACTTAGGGAAAACAGCCCTCACACAGCTACTCACCCGGTATTACTATATCACTAAACTTTTGTCCATTGCTGCTGCAGTCAGCACGTGCTGCCAGACCTGTGCTAAAATCAATGCAGTGGTCAGGCTGGGACCCACCCCAGGAATTCACTATACCAGAACTTCTCCATTCAAGGATGTGGAAATTGATTTCACAGAAGTAAAACCATGTCAGGCTATAAATACATGTTGGTAGTGATATACACCTTCTCAGACTGGGTTGAAGCAGTCCCTACCCAGACCAAAAAGGTTAGGGAAGTGGCAAAGTTTCTATTGAGATAAATCATCCCCAGTTACATTCTACCACTCTCTTTCGGCAGCAACGATAGACCAAGCTTTACTGCAGACATCATGCAAACCCTCACTAAGGCACTTAGAATCAAATGGAAATTACATACGGCCTACAGGCCATAGAGCTCTGGGAAAGTAGATAGCATGAACTGGACCCTCAAGACCACTCTTTAAGTTATGTCAGGGTGCACAATTACCCTCAGTAGACATGCTAAACCTAGACCTGTTCAGGGTTAGGTGTACAGCAGGGCCAACAGGATATTCACCCTTGAAATCCTATTCAGCAGACCTCCCCAATTCATCAGGTGATTAAGGTAAGATTGTAGACAATTAGGGGAACTGAAAATAAAACACACACCTCCAAGCCTTAGCCAAAACTATATGCCATATCCACCACACCAACCTAGAGAAAACCCCTATTGCCCAGGGTCTCCCTATCCAACCTGGGGTTCCAGTTTGATTAAAAGACTGGAGAAGAACACCCCTAGAGCCCACCTGGAAGTGTCCCCATACTGTGATACTACTTACCCCCAGTTCTGTTAAAGTTGCAGGTATCACTCTGTGGATCCACCACTCCTGGGTGAAAAACCCTGAATCAGCAAAAAAAAAGCTGATCTCTGGACTGCACATCAGGACCTGCAGGACCCCCTGAAGATCCAGCTTAACTGTCTCCCAGTGAGGACAGCCATTCCTAGGAGTGAAAAGGAGTAAAGGACCACTGGCTCTGGCCCTGGAGTTGTAGTATCCTTACTAGGGATTGGACTCTTCTTGGTAGCCCAGGGTAATTGGAGTGGACCACAGAGGGTGTCACTTGCTGTGATATTTTGGTTCATTATAGGATGTCTACTCCTGGCCCAATTCTTACCCTCCTTCTGGTTGGGGCACTCGCCCTAACAACTGCAGCAGACATGCCTTCCCTGAGGCTTGCTCTGCTAGGACTAGAATTCCTTCCACTAACGGGATTAATTGAGGGTTCTGGTCCCTGGGAGGTTTCATGGTCTACACTTACATGCCAAACACATGTTATAGTCATGCTCAGGTGTGTTACGGCAGGGGAAAGAAATACTGGACTGGTACAATTACAGGTGACACTCAATCTTGTATAGCCCCAAAGGGCAAACAAGCTTGTTGGACATACCTCACCGACGCAGGGATGTCTGATGTGGAAGGAGTCCAAGACTAGGCTAAAACCCAATAGCTTGAAGACACAAAGGCTCAGCTTATCAAGATAGCCTCAGTAACACAGTCAAATTGTAAGAGGCCAGATCTTACTGGCATACAGAAGATCACTAAACCCCTGGACACCTCTCCCCTAATAACCCATTTCCTCAATATGACCCTCCAGGCCCTACCCAACTATATTTCATGTTGGGTCTGTT
Source organism: Cheirogaleus major (assembly GCA_963574435.1). Classification (NCBI taxonomy): domain Eukaryota; kingdom Metazoa; phylum Chordata; class Mammalia; order Primates; family Cheirogaleidae; genus Cheirogaleus; species Cheirogaleus major. The sequence continues at coordinate 24,468 of CAUYPO010009253.1, forward strand.
TGCCTCTCCAGAAAAAAGTCTATATCAGGATCCCTGTGCCTCCAGGCTGGAACTCCAGCATCTTGATCCCAGGCCAAAACAAAACATACCTGGTAGGCCCAGTAGCATACAATGTCCACTTAGCCATAACTTCCCACGTGAATATAACTTGCATTACTAATGCAGGAGAGAATGAAATATTGGGATTCATATCAGGTGAACTCTGCACAAATAACGAAACCCTACCCAGTAATGCCACTGCCACCTGCTCTTGGGATGGCACATTCTTTCTTTGTGGAGACATTGTCTACCTCTGCCTCCCAGGAAACTGGACCAGGACCTACACCCAGGTCTTCCTCACCCCAGATGTTTCTATCGTTGAAATCCAGCAACCTGTAGCTGCACTAAACCCCCACCCTAAAACCCATAAAGATGTGCCTTTCTAGCATCGATCATCATAGGGGTAGGAATTGCTGCTGGGATAAGCAGGAGTAGGTTCCCTAGGAACATCCCTGAGCATCTACCACCAGTTATCCCAAGAGCTAAATGAAGACATGGAATGAGTAGCAGATTCCCTACTGTCCCTCCAGAGTCAACTGAACTTACGAACAGCAGTAACCTTACAGAATAGATGGGCCTTAGACCTACTCACTGCTAATAAGGCAGGACCTGTATATTCCTAGAGGAAGAGTGTTGCTACTATACAAACCAGACAGGGGTAGTAACCACAAAAGTCAGAGAGCTAAGAGAGAGAATCCAGAAAAGAAACAAGGCATTAGAACAAACCTGGTGTTTAAACTTAGGGCAATGGACTTCATGGATACTACTTCTGGCCAGGCCACTAACAACCATTCTCATGCTTGTCACTTTAGGCCCCTGCATATTTAGCATGCTTATAAAATTCATAGAGACAACTGTAATCCGAAGAGCAACAGCTGTAGAGCAATGAAGAGCAATGGCTATCACCCAGTGGGAAATGATGCCCTATAATAGACGTACAAGTGTATCAAAGGGAGAAATGATAAGGAAGGACCTCATCAACCTAATACTAACCTGTTATCTAGCTTCTGCAATTGCACCAGCCACCTGAGACATCAACCCGTTGGACCAACCCAACCTAATAAAAGTGGAAAAAAATAATAATAAAAAAACAGTAGATGAGGCTCAGAATTTGGTGGCAAGTTCCCTGTGAGTCCACTGGTGAATAAACCTTGATTCTCTGATTCTCTGTTTGCCACTCAGTTTGTCCTCTGAACCACACACTGTAACATTTACTGTCCAGAATGTCCTTTGAAATAGCACTTACAGCACAGCTAAGTGATGGTACTATTCAGGGTAGGACAAGTTTCTACAGAAGGTTGTGTATGCTCTGAATCATCATCCAAAATATGGTACTGCTTCTTCCATAGCCAGGAATCACAGATACAGGAATCAAGGTGTGGAAATGGGAGTGGCACCACTAACTACTATCCCTAGTGACCCTAGTAAAGATTTTCCTTCCAGTTCTCCAAATTTTATGCTCTTCCAGCCTAGAAGTTTTTGATTCAGGTGGAAAAATGCTGCCACCAGGACACACAAAATATGATTCCTTTGAAATAACAGTTAAGACTGCCACCTGGCCACTTTGGGGTCCTCATTTGCCTGAAGCAACAAGATAAGAAGGGATTGATGGTGTGGTGGGGGTGACTGGCATATGATATAGGGAGTATACATCAGATTAAGTACAATGTATACATTGGTATAAAGACAAGAAAAAATTAACAAGTAACATAGCTTATAATAAACCCTGTTATAATCAAATGAAAACAATAACCTGAGATATAAAAAAATGGCAGATTATCAGTGCCCTCCTGGCTCTCTGCTCCCAGAGTAGAAGGTGAAAAACTTGGACAGCAATACATGAGTGGATTGCTCCCCTACAAGAACAGCATTGTGAATCTGCAGAGAAGCACCATGGGACAAGCAGCACAGGAAAAAAAAAAAGGTTATGAGAGATATGATTGCAAAGACTGGAGAGTTCAAGATATACAATAGAGAATAGAGTGTGGGGTGGCTGTGTCTGACTGGCCAGCCATGACGGTGTGATCTGACCCACTGAATGATGTCTGGTTCCACCAATGACCTCCACACCCACTCAGATGGGGAAGTGCTTGAAGTTGGTGCAAAGTTGTGGCATGGGATGTCAGGCTCTATGGAAAAGAGACAATAGTGGGAAAGAGTTTTAACTCCCCTGTGCTCTGTGCTAGGACAACACTGTGTGGGGAAGAGACTGGTCTGAATGGACACTTCCAGCAACTGCACAAGGGAGTTTGGAGACAGGTACCTCACCTCTGGTGGTCAGTGGGACCAGAACAAAGAGGGTGAACACTGAAATGGAGACTCTGCCCCTGGAAACCACCAAAGAATTGGTAGGGTCAGGATGAGACAGAGAGAGTAGGATCCTCTACTGGACAGACGTGAGATAGTGGAATATTGATGCACTGGGGACAGCTGACAGATTGTTGATCCAGCCAGCTGAACTGGCATCTGCCGACCCCTGAACAGTTGCTCCCAGCACTGGCTCTTTGTGGCTGGGTGGCCACCATTTTGATGGTCCAAAGCTCAGAGATGCTGTGGTGTGCTGTGGTTTGGGGCAGCACCCCTGAACCATCCTGGGTACTTGTGCACTGGGTGTGGGGGCTCTGACCTAGGAGGTGGGGAAAAGGGAGAATAGCATCTTCCTTTGTGCAGTTGGCATAAATCCATGTGATTTTGGTGCTAAAAAGTAGTCTGCAATCTGTTGATTTGGCTTGCCTGGCCGGTATCAGTGGGTGAAGCTTGAGTGTGTCCCCCCAACACTAGTGGTCCATGGGTAGGAGCCTGCCATCTGTGGGATCCCCAGACACTTGGGTGGGTGGTGTTCTTAGGAAATACCCCTCCCCCAGCCCGGCAACTTTCATCCTGGGCATGGGGGATCTGCACTTGGAGGAGAAGTGGCTTGCTCTGTGCAACTGGCATGAATCTGCAGGGCCTTGGTGCTAAGCAATATGGGGCAGCCTCTTGAATTGGCCTACCAGGCTGGCTTAGATCACCCAATAAGAACATAACTCTAGGGCTCATTCTCCACATCCAGGTGGCTGCCAGCTTTGGGGTTTGTGCAGTGGGAAGGAAAATCCTAGCCAGTGTCCTCAGCAATTTCACCAATTGAACCTTCCCACCAGGAGCAGCCTCCCAAGTGCGGTGAAAGAGTCCAGAAATTACATTAGTGGCTCCCCCTTACGGCAGATCAGACAAACATAGGAGAATTTACACTCAGGCTTGCAGGTACCAGTTGCCATCTATCTTGCTCTTAGCCCCACCTTAAGGGGGGACAGGGACCAAATAACCATCAGGAGTGGCAAGATCCTTCTCAAAGATTGGGGCATTCATATACCCCATTGGGGTACCATAGCCTAACACAGAGGCTTACATCAGATTACCTTGATAACTGGATCCTCCATGCAAACTACAATCAACAACAGAAAAGGTAACCACATAGCCTAAAATAGCACTTTCCATCTCAAGCTATTAGAGGGCAGTGGAGTCATAGATACAAATGCGATCCACCACCTTGGAGCTTAAGCTGGGGGACCAAACTCACTAATCTTCATTAGTAAGAGGTGAAGACAACAGGTTAGATGTTACTCAACTTGCAAAAACACCTCTAAGGCAATACAGGACCAGTGTGTCTCTTCCCAACACTGTCAAGGAATGTCCCTTTGGAGACTTGGACATAGTGGCATAAACGAGTCCTAGAACTCCCAGTTCTCAACCAAGCAGCCTGATGAGAAAGAATCAGCAAAATAATTCAGGAAACATGAAAGAGCAGAGAAAAATCGCCCAAAAAGAAATCATTAGACCATCAACAACAGATAACAATTTAAATGAAGTGATTAAAATGACAGAGAAAAAATTCTGGATATGGATTGTAAGAAAATTCAATGGAATTGAAAAGAAAACAGAAACCCAACACAAAGAAGCCACAAGAACAATACAGGAAATGAATGAAAAAAATTCTAAATAAATTTAAATATTATGAAAGAACTAAACAGAGATACTGGAAATGAAAGCAGCATTTAAGGAACTACAAAACATAGTGGAAAGCCTCAAGAATAGAACGGATCATGAAGAGGAAAGAATCTCAGAGCTTGAAGATAATGCCTATGTGCTAATCAAATCAGATGAAGAAAAAGACCACAGAAGCAAGGGACATGCAAAACATATGAAAGAAATGTGGGATTATGTAAAGAAACCAAATATATGATTTAGGCTTCCTGAAGAGAAAAGAAGAAAATACACGAGGGATGAAAATGTATTTCTTGGAATATTGGATGAAAATATGCCTGGCCTAGCCAGAAATCAAGATATCCAGATACAAGAAGCACACAGAACTCCTGGGAGACTCAATGTGAAAATCCAATCACCACATCATATAGTTATTTGGCCAGCCAAATTACACACGAAAGAAGCAATCCTTCGAGAAGTAAGATGAAAATAGCAGATAACCTACAAAGGAAAACCTATCAGACTAACTGCAGACTTCTCAACTGAAACTTTACAAGACAGAAGGGACTGGGCACCTATCATCAATCTTCTAAATCAGAATAATTACCAACCTAGAATTTTCTACCCGGCAAAACTAAGCTTCATCGATGAGGAATAAATAAAGATCTCCCCAGATAAGCCATCATTGATGGAATTTGCAAAGATGAGCCCTGCCCTACAGGAAGTACTCATATCTGCATTATACACTGAGCAGTGAATGAAGGGACAGGGGAAAATGCCTACCCAAGGCTGCTTGTTTGCTGTGTGCAGAGGACAGCTGAAAATGTCTGACTGTGTATGGATGTTGTTAAAGAAGTTAGCAAATGGCCCAGACCTTTGCCCTCCAGCTAAGTCTTTGTTCTAAGAATTATTAGCTGATATCTGCACATCTTGTTCCTTATCTGCAGAGTTATGCTTGCTGAGCTTCCACATTCTGTGTACTTCCTGACCTTCTGCACATATCCTTGGTAATAAATATGGGAAAGAACTTAGCTGAGGAGGCCATTTTATCCTTGAGACTTTGGTCTCTTACCTTCTCTCTAAACACTATGTGTTTCCAGTAATTCTATCTTTGCTACCGAGCCCCAGAGCAAAAAGTAGCCACTACACATAATAAATGATCAACACTAAGGTGCTCACATTGTAGTAATAGTCACTAAGTACCAGTCAGGTGGGGATTGTGGGGGATAAACTCACAACTAATGAAGACAGAGCACACTGTATGGGGGAAGAACACACTTCTAGCCCTGGCTTCAGTGAGGCAAAGGCATTACATGTAACCAAAATGTTTGTACTCCCATGATATTATGAAATAAACAAATAAATAAGTAAATAAACAGTCCTTCTCACATCACATCTGCTAGTTCCAAAAAAAAAAAAAAAAAGAAGAATGTGATAATATGGTTTCAATATTTCTTCCATCCAAAGGGCATGTTAAAATTCAACCCCCACATGGCAATATAGAGAGGTGGGTCTATAAGAGTTGATTTGGTTATGAGGGCTCCCCTGTTATATTCGAATTGAGTCATTGAAGAGAGTGGTAGTGTGCTTTATAAAAAGTCAAGGGGAGACTTGATCTAGTGTCATTAGCTACCTTACCACGTGATGCGATGCTCTGCCTCAGAGGTCTGTGGAAAGTTGTCATGAACAAGAAGGCTCTCAGTGGATGTGTCCCCTCATGCTGGGACTCTTCCTTCTCCATAACTGTAAGAAATAAATTCCGTTATTAGTATATTATCCATTTTAAAGTATTGTGTTATAAGCAACAGAAACAAACTAAGACATCTTCCGTGTTTAGAAATGAAAATGTCCCTGTCCTTTCTCATAGAGTAAAGTATTATGTTGAAGGCATGAAAAGGTTTAATTATTACAAATGTCCAAAATAACTGCATGGAAATATCTGTTCTCCTGTTCTCAAAAGAGAGAATTGTGGTCCAGGTCAGCTGTATCTCTCGGTCTAGGTTTCCAGGTTGCAGTAGCTTATTTTCTCACTGAAGGTATGAATGTGTTATAGAGAAAATACACCATGTTCATGGACCAAAAAGGCAAGACATTTGACTCTGGATGTCTGTGGCAGTGCAGTCTGCAATTCCATGGCCTTGTGAGCCCTCTAGGCATGGTTCCTGGACAAACCTGGTGCTACCCAGCAGAGTGCTGTGCTCTGAAAACAGGAATTTCTGTGGAGAAGAATGGGCAGTCCTCCCTTATGTGAGATTCTTTGCTTAGTCAGCACTTACACAAGATCACCATTCAGCCTGTCTCCCTCTGTTAGGTCAGTACATGGAGGGTGGGAATATGTTGTCCTGTGTTATTTTTTGTTATTTCTACCAGGCTTTCTCCACCTGTGCACAACACATTATAAATTAGTCACATGCCTTCACCTTTCCAAAACCTGTTTTTAAAGTTTGTTTTCTCAGTCTGTAAGCAGGGGGTGGCCTAGATGCTATTCTGTGGCATCTAGGCTTCCCTATTGGTAATATAATTCCACAATAAGTGTTCTCACAATTTTTCAAAGGCTTATAGGTATAATTGGCATCTTAAAAATTGAGAAAGGAAATGTCCCATGAATAATCTTTCAGAATGAAAAAATATGATTTATGTTCTATGTCACTAACATTTCCCAATCTCGGTGTCAAATGTCCAGAAGTAATATCTTTCAAAAAATCTTTCATGGGATCCTGCAGACACACTGCCAAACAATGTCTTAAAATGAGGCTTTCTGACTGTATGAGGCATACAGACTTTGCAATTGTGGTTACTGACACTCAAACTGGTGACTGTGTAACAGGGAGTGTGAGTGGGAAGGAGAAAGAGGAGGAAATTTCTGGAGCATCATCTCTTGAGTTCAAATTATAGTCTTTGTTTATTTCTTTGTTTTGTTTGTTTGTTGTTTTTCCTGTGTTTGGTTTCTTTTTATACAAAATATATATTTTTAAATATAGCTTTTAATTTTGAAATAATTTTAGATTCACAAAAGTTGCAAGTATCCCACATAGATTTTCATACATCTTTTATCCTTCTATAATTTTAACATTTTACAGAACCATAGTATATCTATGAAAACCCAGAAATTTACAATGGTACATTGAAATGTAGACTTTTTGCATTTATTAAAGATTTTCGACTAACATCATCTGTCTCTTCTAAGATCTCATCCAGGATATCACATTACATTCATGTCAAGTGCTTTACTTATTTCACCATAGCATATCATGGCACAGGTTAGTTACTCGAAACAACACACACCTTACTCAGAATTTCTCTGGGTCAGGAATCTACATGTATGTGACAGAGAGCACCTGAGAACTGAACTGAAAACACAGGTGAGAAGGATCTGCTTCCAAACTCATGTGATTGTCTTTAGGAGTCAACTGCTGCTTGGGTCGATAAATTCTTCCCAACCTTTAAAAGAAATTAATGATCATCTTTTCCTAAAGTTTATTCCAAAAATAAATAAATAAATAAATAAAAGAGAGGAGATCACTGTCCAATGCATTCTATGAGGAGAGTTAACACTTTTTCCACAACTAGACAAAGACATTTCAGAAAAGGAAAATGATAGACAAATATGTATCATAAATACAGAGACAAAATTCTGAAGGAAATAATATCAGGACAAATCTGCAACATAAAACAGGATTATACACTATCAACAAGGGTATTTATCTCAAGAACTTAAATTTGATAAGCTATATAAAAGCAGTTAGTATAATACACCATATTAATAGAATTAAAAACAAAAAACACATGATCAACTCTAAAGATGTAGTGTAAACATTTAACAAAACTGATACCTAATCATGGTAAAAACAAACAAACAAACAAAAAACACTTTAAAATTATTCATGGAAAGGAACTGCCTTTACCCAGAAAAGTCATTTATGAAAATCTCACCTAACACCACATAGTGTCAGGAAGGCCTCAGAAATTTTCCCAAGATTAGAAACACAAAACTGATGTCCATTTCTTCCACTTGTATTGCACATTGCTCTGGAACATGCAGCCAGTACATTCAGGCTAGAAAAAAATAAATATAAGAAACAAGATTGATAAGGGGAAATCAAATTATCTCTATCAAGATCGATATGGAGATATCTCTATTTGCAAGTGACATGATCTAACATACAGAAAATACTAAGGAGTCCACTAAATAAGATTAGCACCAAAAAAAGGTCCAGTAATATTGTAGTATACAAGGTCAGTAAAAAATTCATTGTAGTTCTATATAATAATAATTGTTCTAAACTGAATCTTAGAAAATAATTCCGTTTAATATAGCACCGAAAGGAGATATACATAGGAATTGATTAACATAGTAAGTGTAAGATATGTACACTGTAAGCTACAAAATAAATTTAAAAAATTAAAGATATTTGAATTTTAAAAAAGCACTATTTTAATTGATCAGAAGGCTTAGCATTGTTAAGATGCCAACATTTTTCAAATGGATCTGCATTTTGTGGAAATCCCAGCTTTTTAAAATTTATTTTTGCTGTGATTGGCAAGAGTGTTTCTAAAATTCACATAAAAAAGCAAGTTCTCCAAAACAGTCCAAATAATCCTAAAACAACGAAAAAAGTTAGAATACTTGACTCATACTTCCTGATTTCAGAATTTATTACAGAGTGATTATAATCAACACATTGTATACTAGTACAAGAATAGTCATATAGGCAAATGGAGTAGAACTGAGTATCCAAAATTAATCTTCTCAGTTAGGATAGAGTTATTTTACAATCATGCCAAGATAATTATGGCAAAATATTTTTATTACAAATATTACTGGGACAGACAAATGAATATATAAATACAAGTTGACTCCTCCATCTCATCACACAAATAATTGACTCAAAATAGATCATGGACTTAAAGGTATGATCTAAAACCACAAATCCCATAAATTAGAACATGGAAATAAATCTTTGTGGCTGTAGGTGGAAAAACAGATTATAAACTATGACACAAAAATACAAGTGACAAAAGGAAAAAATATAGATCGATTGAACTTTATCAAAATTAAAAATCTTTTGTCATTCAAAGGATACCATCCAGATAACCCACAAATGGCAGAAATGTTTGTAAATTAATAGTCTATAAAAATTCTTACAATCCAAAAATAAAAAGGGAATTATTCTAACTAAAAGTATATAACTAAAAGTATATAAATTGTATGAATATACATTTCTCCAAAAAATGCTATACAAATGCCCAATTTGCACATGAAAGTATGCTCAGTGCTTTTATCCATAGGAAAATTCAGATCCATAACATCACGAGATACATTTCATAAATGTATCTTAAAATGTATCATAAAATGTATCTTAAAACCATATTCTTAAATGAATGAAGCTAGTTCTAAAAGAGTGCATACTATGTAATTCTATTCTTATGACATTGTGGAAAAGGTGAAATTATAGAGATTGTTAAAATATTAGTGGTTACCAGGGGTTTGAGAGAAGAAGTCTGAATAAATGAAATTGAGAATTTTTTATACATGTGCAGTAAAATTACTATTTATGATACTTCAATAGTGTTTTAATTACAATATTTTCTTATTTATTTATTCATTTATTTTTATTCATTTATTTTTAAAGGCAGTGACTCACTATGCTACCAAGCTGAGATACAGCAACATGATCATAATTCAATGCAGCCTGCAATTCCTGGGCTCAAGCAATTATCCTACCTCAGCCTCCCAAATAGTAGGTACTACAGGTTCACACCACCACTCGTGGTTCTTTTTTAATTTTTTTTTTTTTTAGTAGACATGGAGTCTTTCTATGCTGCCCATACTGGTGTCAAACTCCTGGCCTCAAGTGATCCTCCCATCTCCACCTCCTCAAATGCTGAGATTACAAATGCGAGCCACCCCATCTCCCAATCCTATACTATTTTTCAAATCCTGAAGAACTTTACAACACAAGTATGAACCTATATGCATGTAAATTTAAAATACTATTTAATTGGTTGGGGAATCATAGGAAGAAATACAGACAAAAATATAAATGTATAACAAATGTATGAAATAACCTCACTGAAGGGAGTGCGGGCAAAGGGCACTGACCTAAGAAATTTAGTAAATAAGGGGAAATGCTGATTCTGAAGGATAAAGTATTGTATTAACTACTCTAGTTTAGTTGGTAAAGTTCTTCCTCATGGAGGTATGGATTACCAATTCAGAAACAGCTATACATAGATTTTGGCATGCATGTGATTAAAGGAAGCCAATTTTCTCACTCTTAGAGTGTGAGCTGACATACAAGTAAGCTCTAACAGTGGGAGTTTACCTTAGTATATGTATGGGTAAATATATTCATGATTGTTAGATTAGAGTCATGTGGTGATGAAGACAGTCAGAATTCATGCTTAACTTTATACAGATACCTATGGACAAATGTTGAGAAATATATGTACGTGTGTGTGTGTGTGTGTGTGTGTGGTAACTATACAAAAATATATTCACTTGCTCTGTCAGATGACAGAGTGTAGAATCAACAGACTCCCAGTAAAAATGAGTATGCCTACTATTCAAATCTTTGATTTTAATACCTTTAAACAAAGAAGGAAATAAGATTCCTTAAAATAAATACTAGTCATGGATAGAGAATCAACACAATTAACCTAGAGCACCTTTTAGTTCCAGAAAGTAAGAAAATGCTAAACAACAACACCACCAACCACCTATATAGACAATATTAAACAGCAATGCTGTGGGTATTTCAAAATGTTACAGAAGCCAACTGAAAGATTTTCTAATGATTGACACTGGAACAATTTGACCAACATAATAAACTAGTAAAAATATAGTTTAAAATAAAGAATGAGTATTTCACATAATATTTCATTTAACATAACTAATTAATTGAATATATAATAACTATTGGAGAAGAGATAAATTGCATATGGTAATGAAATATAAATGAAGTTCTGCCCACAAGGTGGAGCATAATTCCACACTTCTTTAGTATGTGCTGTGCATTCTGACTTTTATTCAAAAAGTATAACATAATAAAAGGAAATAAGATTAATTATATAGTGGAGAAACTTCACTTAAACTACCTCATCCAGGTGATCAAATTAGCATTAATTGTGATAAAGCATTTTGATAGTATTATACCCTTGGTCTAATGTCATGAGTATCACATTTATCCCTGTGGTCTTCTTCTCCCAAACCCATAACTCCAGTCTATTCATGAGAAAAACATCAGAGAAATCCCAAATGAGGTACATCAATGTCATCAAATCAAGAAAATTCAGAGAAACTGGCAGAAGCAAAAGAAGACTAAGGTGGCATGATACCTAAATGTGATGTGTTACCCTGGAAGATATCCTGGTAAAGAAAATGCTCAATGAGTGAAAAATAAAAAGAAATCTGATTAAAGTATAGATGTCAGTAAATGACAATATATAATATTGGTTTATTAACTGTGACAAATGTCCCATACTAATGTAAGAGACTATCAATAATGTAAACTCTGTGTTGGGTATATACAAACTCTGCACTTACTATACAACTGTTCTACAAATAAAAAGCTACTGTTTAATATAAAAGATTCTCTTTTTTAAAAAAAATCCTTACTGAGCTTCATAAACAGAACATTTTCAATATTGTCAATGCTCCAAATGTACATTGCCCCAATTCCATGGTCTTTATTACCCCCATGAAGGATAGTATTGTTTTGCATTTCCTATTTGTCATTCCCTTATGTTCATTATTATTTTTATCTCTAAATTTTTATTTCAAAGGAATACATTGTTCAGCGTTTATTATCTTCAAACTTAGGCAAAGGTTTCTAAATCTATAATTCTAATCAAATTGCGAGAAACCATCAGATGAATCCACATTTTGATAAATCCTACCAAATTCCTGATCAGTTCTTTCCACAGGAGTCAAGGTTATGCAAAATAAGTGAAGTCTGAGAATCTGTTGCAGATTGGGCAGGATCAGATGTGGTAGGCAGACCCAAACATGGTGATCAATGATTCCAATCCTGATACACAAAGTCTTGTATTCTAATCCCCTCCCTATGAATTTGGGCAGAAAATGGTACCTGGTTAAATATAATATAAATAGAATATGACAAGGTGATGGCATGGTCACAGGGTTATTATGCTACATAAAATTGTGATATCTGTTTTGCTAGCAAACTCTCCCCTTGATAGCACTGATGAAACGTTCTGCCTTGAGGGAAAAGCCAATATGGGAAGAAACTGAATGAAGCCTCCAGTCAACAGCTTCAAGGACCTGAAGCCCTTGGTTCAACAGCTTGCCTGGAAGTTTGCAATTTGTATTTACAATTAATCAATGCCCCCTTTAAAATTATGGTATATTACTTAAGAGGTAGAGTGAGCCCCTTGTAATAATAAAATAATCCTAATTCTTCCCTCTAATCCAGCAGTCCCCAAACATTTTGGTGACAAGGACAGGTTTCATGGAAGACAATTTTTCCAGGGATGGGCGTTGGGGGAGGAGAGTCTCAGGCAGTGATGCCAGTGATGGGGAGTGGCTATAAATACAAATGAAGATTTTCTTGCTCTCCTGCCACTCCCTTTGTGCTGCGTTGCTCAGTTCCTAAATATCGTGGAAGACAATTTTTCCACTCATGGTGGTGGGTGGAAACTCAGGCAATGAAGCACAGCTGGTTCCTAACAGGCCACAGACTTGTACCGGTGTGTGACCTGGGGGTTGGGGACATCAGCTCTAACCCTTTATGTATTGATGTCATTCATTTCACTTACATATAAGCACACTTGCAGATAAATGTATGTATGCATATGACACATATGTAAGCATATATAATCAAATACATTGATGCTATTATTTTTAACAAGCTGTTGTTAGACCATTTATGAATATAAAAAATAAGTCTTTATTACCTAGAGTAACCATTAAAAACGTACAAAAGAAGTAGAAATGATATGCCAAGAAAGGAGAGAAGATAGAATCATATGAAATGCTCAATTACAGGCAGAACACAGTGGCTCACCTCTGTAATCCTAGCACCTCGCACTTTGGGATGAGGTTAGGAGTTCAAGACCAGCCTGAGAAAGAGTGAGACCCAGTCTCTACAAAAATAGAAAACAATCACTGGGTTTGGTCATGATCACTTGTAGTCCCAGCTATTTGGGAGTCTAAAGCAGAAGAATCACTTGAGCCTAAGCATTTGAGGTTGCAATGAGTTATGATGATGCCACCCACCTCTAGCCTGTACAACAGAGTGAGACTCTGTTTGGGAAAAAAAAGAAAGAAAGAAATGCTCAAAACCGCAAAAGGTAGAATACAAGAATAGGAATAGACAAATTCAACAAATAGAAGATAGTAACAAATTTAGTAGATATTATTAATATAATCCAACTATACCCAATAACCAACTTGAATATCAATGTTCTAAATGCACCGAAAAGACACAGATAGTTACAATGGATAAAAAAACAGACCCAAATATATGTTGTCTTCAAGAAATTCACTTTAAATATTAAGACACAAACTTTCTCACTGTTGAAGTGGTAGACCCCATATAAGTAGGAATGGGTAGATAGATTCATGTGGCACTGAATTAAATCATGTGGTTATTGAGAAATTAGCAGGAATTAATGTAATATTTAATGTAATATAGAGACATATGAACACATGCTGAATATTTAAGCATATGTGTATATTTACCATTCTGTAACACAAGTGTAATTCTTTTCTTTGTCAGGTCAAATGTCTTTCAATTAAAAGATGCCCCAGGAGCAATGAGTGCACCTGGTATCCAGATCTTTGTTTCTGACTCTGTTTTTTGATAAAAAGAGTTAGGGATACATGGGGAAAAAAGACAGTTACTAGGCTTGAACAGGAAATAAACACAATTAGCCTCGAACATCTTGTCGCTCCAGAAAAAAGGAAAAGGTTAAACATCAACTCAACCAACCACTCAATAACATCAAATGATAATTATCTGATACTTCCAAATGACAGAGGAACCAACTGACAGACCTTCCAATAGCCAACACTGGAACAATTTGAGCAATAAAATAAAGAAAATAGTATAAGTGTAAAATAAATGTCCATGTTTGCATACTGATATAAGTAAATGGTTGAATTAATATCTAAAAAATGGAGTGGAACAGACACATGTTCATGGTGGAGGATTCTAAATATGTTTTGTAGAAACTCTGCCCATACAAGTAGAGCATGATTCCCCCTTCTTAAGTGTGTGTTGTGTATGATGACTTTTTATCAAAGTATAAGATGCAAAAAAAGAATAATTTTATAGTGGAGAAATTTGACAGGAACTCCCGTATCCAGGTGATGAAATTAACATCACAAGTGATAAAGCATGATAACACTATCTACCCTTGATATCATATGTGATAAAAATGACCTTTGACCTCTGATTTTCTGCCCCTAAACCCACAGACACTGTTTAATCTTGTGAAAAATATCACAGTAATCCCATATTAGGTATGTCAACGTCATCAAAAACAAGGCAATTATGAGAAACTGTCACAGGCAAAGGAGCCTAAAAAGGCAGCATATCTAAATGTTATGAGGTATGCTGGATGGGATCCTGCAATAGATACTGGACAGGGAGTGAAAGCTAAAAAAATCTGAGTAACGTGTGGCTAGTAGTCAATGATAGTATATATCATTCATTGGTTAATGGTGGCAAATGTCCCCCACTGCTGCAAGAGGTAAATATTAATAATAAGGGACATTACGTGCAGGGTATATGGAACCTCTCTGTACTATATTTGGAAGTGTCCTGTAAATCTAATACTATTCTTAAAATTTAAAAGTTTATGTTGTTTTAATTCACTGACAAGCTTAAAAAATATGCACCACATATACTCACCATAAATTAGTATTAACTGATCAACACTTATACACACATATAGCAGTAACATTCCTTGGGTGTTGAGCAGATTGGAGGAGGGAAGAGGGGATGGGTATCTTCACACCTAATGGGTGTGGTGCGCACTGTCTGGGGGATGGATATTCTTGAAGGTCTGACTCAAGTGGGGCAAAGGCAATGTATATAAACTAAACATTTGTATCCCTGTAATATTCTGAAATAATAAAAAATAGCAATACTGTAGTTTCCATCTGAGTGCATCTCCCCAATTTAACCTTCCTTAATGGCTGAAAGTTACAATTACTGTGAATTCTCTCTTTGTCTTTCCCCAGTTTATTTTATTATTTTTCTCTCTCTGTCTGTTTTCTAAAGAGTAAATTGCTCAGTATTTCTTGATTTCAAATTTAGATAAATGTAAGTGTTAAATTTAATTCACATCCCTAGTCTAATTACAAACAACATTATAGAACATTTTACAGAATACCTAAATTTCAAAAATGTCAAGTCATAAAAAATAAGTGAAGACAGAGAAATTGTTACAGATTGGAGAAGTCCTGTGCGGCAGGCAGACCCTAAGACAATGCACAATGATCCTCACATCTTGGGATACACCATCTTGTATTCTAATCCCCTCCCCTCCAGTGTGGTCAGAACTGTGACTTGCTTTCAAAAAATATTTCAAAGGTGACAGGGTGCTCCTTAGGCGATTATGTTACATGGGACTGTGATTTCTGTCTTGTTACAAACTGTCTCCCTCATGAATTTTGTGAAGCATTTTGTCATGTGGGAGAAGCTCATTGGACAAGGACCTTAATACAGCCTATGGTTGACAGAAAGAAATGGGGGCTTTTTGTGCTACTACTTCAACCAACACCTGTAGATGACACATTCTTCTCAAGACCACATGGACAACTCACCAAGATAGACCACATTCTGGGACATAAAGCATCCCATGAAAAATTTAAAAGAATAGAAATCGTACAATGTCTGCCCTCAGACTGCAAATGAATTAAACTAGAAATCAAAGGATAACTTCAGAGATAAGTGGAAAATCCCAAAATGCATGGGGATTAAACAACACACTTCTAAATGAAATATGGGACAAAAAAGACATCTCAATATTATCTTAAAAATATTTTGAACTAAATGAAACTAAAAACATAGCATAAAAATTTATTGGATGAAATGAAGGCAGAGTTTAGAAAGAAAGGTATAGCACTAAATGCATATATTGAATAAGAAAAAAAATCTAAAGTTAAGTTTTCACTCTTGGAACCTTGGGAAAAAGAGCAAATTAATTCAAGATAAGTAAAAATAATCATATAATACTGTACATGGAGTAAAATCAAAATAAAAGTTAAATCAATTGGATTCTTCAAATATATATTGTTAGCTTAATAGTTTCCAAACCTAGAAGTATTCAGATTTAGTATGAAAAATAAAACATGTCAAACAGTACCTTTGCTTAAGGACATGTAGAAGTGACTTCCTTATGAAATGGGGAGATACTACCTTTCAGAAACCATCAATCAAGTGCATAGAAATGAGAGGTAATTTTATTTTTTTACTATGTAGTATATTTTAAAATTGTTCAAAGAATAATTTTTAATACTTTCACCTCAAAAAAAATGATGTGTTGAAGAGGTGATGAATATGTTGATTAGTTTGACTAAATCTTACCAAAGTTTACACATAGATCAAAACACTACATTATAACCCATAAATATAAACAATTCTTATTTGTCAATTAAAATAAATAAGCCAGGAAATTTTTTATAAGTCAGGAATTCTTATTCTTGTAAATAAGACATTTGGGTAAGTAACTATTGCTACATACATAACATAAAAAGGAACATGAATGTGATACAAAGATTGAAGTTAAAATATATGTCACAGTCTGAGAAACTCAAGAAAATCATGAGGTTTCTATGGGTAAAAACATGAAAGATGACACACAGACACAGATGAGTGAGTGCATGTATGTCTGCAGAGTAACACCCTGCAAAGCCAGCCCAATGCTCACCACACACCTGACCCCATCAGCACTTTCTCCTCTTGCTTGCCTTGCCTATTCCATGGCTTCATGTCATGTCCTTTCTCTGCACATCTGCGTATCCTATTGGAAACTGCATATCCTATTGGAAATTCCATATCCTATTGGAAAAACTGATAGGGTCAGGGGAGGGTGGTGAAAATGATGGATCAGTGGTGACCTTCTGGTTCTCTGTTCCCAGAGTAGGAGGTGAAAGATGCAGACAGATACACAAAAGTGGATCACTCTCCCCCAAGAACAACATCGTGAATCTGTACAGAAGCAGCATGCTACAAGCAATTTGGCAGGGGGCGGGGGGGAAGAGGTGAATGGGAGAATTGACCACAAAATCTGGAGAATGTGAGATACACAATAGGGGATAGAGCACTGGACAGCTGTGCCTGCTAGGCCAGCCAGGGCAGTGTGATCTGACACACAGGAGGATGACTGTCCCTCCACTGACTTCCACATCCATTCAGGCAGGGAAGTGCTTGAAGTCAGTGCAAAGTTGTAGCACACAATGACAGGCTATGTGGAGAAGAGACAATAGCAGTAAACATTTTGAACTCCTTGGTGCTCTGTGATTGGACCGCACTGGGAGTGGGAGGGACTGGTCTGAGTGGACACTTCCTGGGACCACAGGAGGCAGTATGGAGACAGGCACCTCACCTCTGGCAGTCAGGGGGACCAGAACAAAGGAGGTGAATGCTGAAAGGGAGGCTCTGCCCCTGGAAACCGCTGCAGATTTGGTTGACTCAGGGCAGGACAGAGAAGGCAGGACCTGCTACTGGACTGACATGAGACAGAAGGAAAGGGAAGCAGTGGGAGCAGCTGATGACTTGTTGAGACAGCCAGCCAAACCAGCACCTTCTGACTCCTGAGCAGTCTACCTCAGTGCTGGCTCTCCATGGGTAAACAGTCAGCATTTTTGGGGTCCACAGCCAAGAGATGCTGTGGCACATTGCAGTTCTAGGCACCACCCATTCCCCAGCCTGGTGATTTTTACCCTGGTTGGGCAGGCTCCACACTTGGAGGTGGGAAGAAATGAAGGAAGCTGCTTTCTGGTCTGGGATGTGTGAGGGTCTTGGGCTATGCCCCTTCCCCAGTCTGGTGACTTTTATGCTGGCAGGGCAGGCTCTGCCCTTGGAGGTGGGGAGAAGTTACAAAAATTGCTTTTTCTGTGTGTCTGGTGTAAATCTGTGGGACTTAAGAACTAAAAAATAGTCCACAAATTGTATATTCGGCTAGTTGAACAAGCTTCAGTGGGCAAAGATGGACCATGTCTCCTCAACACTGGTGCTCTAAACCAAAGTCTGTTTGCAGTCTCAGGCAACACGCATTCCCCAGCCTGGTGGCTTTCACCCCAGCAGGGCAGGTTCCGCCCTTAGTGTTGGAGAGAAGTGAGAAAAGATGCTTTATCTGTGTGACTGGCATGAATCTATGGGGCCTTGGTATTAAGCAATAGGGGGAGGCCTCTTGACTTGGTCCAGCAGGCCAGTTTTGATCATCTGATAAGGACATAATACTAGGGCTTGCACTTGACACCCAGGTTTTTGGGTTTGTAAACTGGAAAGGAAACTCCTGGCCAGAGTCCTCAGCAATTGCAACAATTGATGCCCCCCACCAGGAGCTGCCTCATAAATGTGGCAAAAGAACCCTGAATAACATATTAGGAGCTCTACCCTAGCAGCAGATCAAGCAACCACAGAAGTATATACTCTCAGACTTGTAGGAACAAGTTTCCCTTAGACCATCTAAAGTGGCAACAGGGCTCAAGTAACCCTCAGGAGTGACAAGACATTTCCCAAAGATTGGGGAATTCATACACTCCATTTGGGAGATCAGAGCCCAACACAAAGGCTTTGGAATACCTTGATAATTGGCTTTCCCAAGCAAACTACAATCATCAACAGAGAGGGTAACCTCATAGCTCAACACAGACGCTTCCATCTCAAACTACTGGAAGATAGTGGAGTCATACACACAAGAGTGATTATCCACCCCTGGGAGCTTAATAAAGGGGATAAAACTCACTCATCTCCACTGGTAATAGGTGAAGACAACAGGTCAGAGGTAATCCAAATTGCTAAAACTCCTTAAGGCAATACAGAACCACGATGCATCTCCTCAGCACTGACAAGGAATGTCCCATTCAGAATTGGAGATAAGGCCATAAACCAGTCCCAGCACCCCAAGTACTTGACAAAGTAACCTGATGAGTGAGAATCAGTGAAAGAACACAGGGAACATGAAAGATCAGAGAGAAAAGTCACCCCCAAAAGAAAACATTCAATCTTCAACAATGGATACCAACTTATACAATATGACTAAATTTTCAGAGGAAGAATTCTGAATATGGATTGCAAGAAAACTCAATGGAATTGAGGAGAAAATAGAAAGCCAACAAAAAGAAGCCACAAGAACAATACAGAAAATGAATGAAAATTTCTCTAAAGAAATTTAAATATTACAAAAAAAAAACAAACAAAAATTCTGGAAGTGAAAGATGTATGTAAAATACTACAAAACACAGTGGAAATCCTCAAGAATAGAATGGATCACATACAGGAGAGAATATCAGAGCTTAAAGATAATGCCTATGTGCTAAACAAATCAGATGAAGAAAAAGAACACAGAAATAAGAGACAAGAACAGAACATACTACAAATCTGTGTTTATGTAAAGAAG
>CAUYPO010009257.1:0-20106 GCA_963574435.1 Cheirogaleus major
AAGTTCATCACCTCTTTCTCTGCACCAGGCATTGCTCCCCCTTGCCCACATTTTTTGTCAGTACCTTCCAATGGAAATACGGGTATTTTCAAAAAGAGATCAAGTCAGGGGGCATGGCACCATCAGGGCCAAGCTTTGGGGAAATTGACCCTGATATTCAGGACAACATCCTTAGCCAAGGACGCTTTGATTCTCAGTCCCTGTCCAGCAAAGTGCTTTGAGATCTCATGATCCCAGTCTACCTCCAATCCTTGTTTTGACATCCGAAGCCTTGAGCCCGGTTCGGCTATGACCACTGGTATAAAATCCCCAACACATCATCGAATCATCTTTACTCCTTAATCAGTCAAGCACTCTGGGTTTCCAATCCTAGGACCTAGGCTGCCTCCATTCCCTGACTTGTAGAGTGTTTTGAAATTTGTAGCCCAGTGCCAAGTCTAGCCTCCATCCCTGACTCTCTTAACAATCAGAAGCCAGGGAGCATTCTGGGCCCATTCCTGATAAGTGCAGTGCTGTGAGGATCCCACAAGCCGGGGACGGCACAGATTCAGAACTCCTATTTTATGAACGGCATTGAGATTCAAAGTCCTTTTCCCCACCATACTCTACCTGGCACCCAATCTACCTCATCCTCTCTTTAGACAACTGTCCTGACGCCCTTGGCTCAGAGCCCAGTTCATGTATGTGGAATGTATATGGAAAGGAAAAGGAACTAGAATAATTAAAACATTTATAAAAAAGAATTATAAAGTGGTAGGCATTGTTCTGCTCGATTTCGTAACTTATTGTATAGCTAAAATAATCAAGACTATATGATATTGGTGGAGGCATAGACACATTGAACATTGGAACATAATAGGTAACCTAAAAATTGTCCACGCCAGTACAGCCAACTTATTTTTGACAAAGTTGCACCAATAATTCAATGGTGAAAGAATAGTCTTTTCAGGAAACGGTGCTGAAGCAATTGGACATCCATAGGTAAAAAACAAAAACCTCAATCTAAGCCTTACACATACAAAAATTAACTCAAAATGGATTATAGGTTTAAATGGAAGACATAAACTGTAAAACTGAGAATATGACATAGGAGAAGATCACAGGGACCTAGGGTTTGGTAGAGTTATTAGATATAATGCCAGTAAACTAAATAAAAATCTAAAACATGTGCTCTGTGAAAGGCCTTTTAAAGAAAATGAAAAGACAAGTTATATACAGACCAGAAGAAATTATTTGAAAGCCACATATCCCACAAAGGACTAGTATGTAGAATATGTTCATAAAAACCTCTCAAAACTCAATAGGGAAAAGTCAATCAATCCCATTACAAAATGGTCAAAAGTGATAAACAGCTATTACACTATAGAGAATATACAGATGGCAAATAAGCACATGAAAAAAAGTTCAGCATCATTAACCATTAGGGAAATGCAAATTAAAACCACAATGATATCTTGATATATATTTACCAGAATGGATAAAATAAAAAATGGTGATAACACTGAATGTTGATAAGGATGCCGAGAAACTAGCTCTCTCATACACAGCTAATAGGGATGTAAAATGGCACAGCTACTCTGGAAAATTGTTTGGCAGTTCCTTTAATAAACTAAACTTTCAGTTGCCATGGGAGCCATTGCTTATACTCCTAAGCATTTTTTTCAGAAAAATAAAAATTTACATCTACACAAAAACCTGTATGTGATTGTTCTTATCAACTTTATTTATAATAGTGAAAAACTGGAAACAACCCAAATGTCCTGCAATACGTGAATGGTTAAACAAACTGGTACATCCATACTATGGACTCCTACACAGCAGTAAAAAGGACAAACTACTGATATACTCAACTTGGATAGCTCTCGAGGGCATTATTTTGAGCTAAAAAGCCATTCTCAAAAGGTTATATGCTGTGTAATTCCATTTATACCACATTCTTGAAATGATAAGATTATAGAGATGGAAAACAGATTAATGATTGTCAGGGTTTAGGGATAGCAGGAGTGTGTGGGGGGTAGAACGTGGATGTGACTATAAAGGGGTAGCAAGAGAGAAACATTTGTTGGTATGGAATAGTTGTATATCTTGTGTGTGATGGTGTTTACGTGTGATAAAACAACATAGAACTACACACACACATTGTATCCATATCAGTCTCCTGGTTTTGATATTGTACTATATATATTTAAGTAGTAATCATTGGGAAGAATTAGGTGAAGAGTACATAGGATCTCTCTGTACAACCTTTGCAACATCTCATGTGTTGGTAATTATTTCAAAATAAAATGTTTAAAAACCATATTTTACAGTTTTATATGTCTTTAATATTCTTCTGTGACATCAATTGCAATGTTTGTAATACCTTAAATTCCCAACTCTTACTCTCTTACTCATCATTGTTGGGTATTCAAAGTGATTCAAATTGTTCTTAATTTAAATAAATGGTGGTGGTAAATCAAGAACATCCTTGTACTTAAATCTGTGATGAAATTTAGAATTACTAATTGGACAAAGATTTCAGAAGGTTAAGTGGCACTTTGGAAGTGCTTGTACATTTCAGGTCTTTGAATGAAATATTGCCAAATGGCTCTCATTGAAGTTGCTCTAATATAGGGTCCCATGAGTAATGCGATGCAGTGCTATTTTCCCAAATGAATGCCTCCACCAGGTATTTTAATTACATTGGGTCTGTGTTCATTTAACTGACAGAAACTATTTGGTTACTTTTATTTTTTTAGTTCAGGCTTTAAAATATTATCACACGAGAGCCAGTTATTTGTTTCAGATGAAGAAAAAATCATGATCAAAAGATGTAAAAAATGACCAGAGTTCCACCCAGCACAGAGATGTAACTGAAGTTTAATTTGAGAGCATTCCTTTCTGTTTTATACATTTGGAGTGTATGTGTGTGTGTGTGTGTGTGTGTGTGTATAAAAACATAATCATACCAAATATTTCCTTTTTATCACAAAATGATATATCTTCAGCATTTATGTGCCTTAAAATATTTTCTGCTTCTTCCTGTTTAGTGATAGAATTCCATTCAATTTAATGCACAGATCCTAATTTCTGCTTAACTAATTTCTGGTTTTTAAATCATTTCAAATTTTAACCTGTTCATTCAATATTTCTATAGACTCCATGTAGCCGAATCTACATTTATCTGCTGAATTATTTCCTGAGAAAACCTTCAAAAGTGTCATTTTGCTGTCAACAGTCCCTCCATAATGGGGCTATTCAAATGTATGCTCCTAACCACAGTATAAGAAGTTATCTTCCCAACCTAACCCATATTCAGAACATTAGAATTCTTTTCTCACTTTTCAGAAGAAAGAGGTCATCACAATATGCCTTTGATGTTTCTTTTCTCCATTCAAACAAAAGTAATTTCACTGTGGAAAATTTAATAAAATGCACATTAGAATATACACAAAAATAGAAAGCATTTGTAAAACCACTAACCAAAGATGAATAGGATTGTAATGTGGGTGGACAAATAGTCCTTTTTTATCACACAGAAATCGAATGGTACTGACAATATTGTTTCCTAAACTAACTTTCTTGATATCAACCATTCGTTTACATCGTTTCTAATGTCTATATACTATTCCACTACATAGACAGACCTTAATTTCCCTTAACAATTAAATATTATTAAAGGTTTAGGTGGTGTTCAGTATTTTCTTACTTAAATAAAGCCTGGAAAGATCCATCAAGCCAAATTTAAGCTCATATGAAAAAATATTTTCTAAAACTTAATTCTTAGAAATGGAACTGCAATGTACCAAGATAAACTTTTCCTAAAATTTCATTAAGTATTTAATGTAGCTCTATTTAATGTAATATAACCCACTACCAACTTATACTTCTATGGGACATGTATAATAAGTTACATGTATTTTTATTTCCTTCTGCATTTGCCTACCCTACGTATTACAATACTTTTATTTTTCACTGTCATAAGACTACACTAGAGTTTCATTATTATGGACAGATTCAGCTGCCTTAAATATTGTATTTTATTTATTTATTTATCTAAATGTTAATCTGTCATGCAAAAGTAGAAACTTAAATCACTAAATTTTTCTACCCTGTGATAAGCACTTGTATCAGTTTCCTATTGTTACTGTAACAAATTACCACAAACTTAGTGACTTAAAACAAAAAAAGATTTATTATCTTACAATTTTGAAGGACAGAAAGCGAAAATCAGTCTCACTGCACTAAAGTCAAGATGTCAGCAGAGCTGGTTCTTTCACAAACTTGTAAGGGGAGAATCCATTTCCTTGCCCTTTTCAGCTTCTAGAAGCTGCCTGCACTCTCTGGTTTATGGCCCCTTCTTCACATCACTTTGACCTCTTGCTTCCATTGTCACATCTTCTACTATTAACTCTGATCCTTCTGCCTACCTTTTATAAGGACCCTTGTGATTACACTGGGGCCCATCTGGTTAATCCAGGATAATCTCCCTATTTCAAGATCCTTAATTAAATTGCATCGGAAAAGTCCCTTTTGCCATGCATGGTAACACACTTACACGTTTCAGGGATTTGTAGGTGGACATCTTTGGGGGACTGTTATTTTGTCTACCATACCACTATTCATAAGTTTTAAAAGATATATATATATATATATATATATATACACACACATATATATATTTTTATGACTTACATATTTTTACAAAACAATATTAACATATGTATTGTTTCATGGGCTTTTTGTACTTAACAATATATATTGAACATAATTTGTTATTCCTTACAGTTTTCTACTCCATCATTCCCAAAGATTTTATATTGTTTCATTAAAAGTAGGGGCCGAATTCTGTTAAAAAGTAAAAACAAAATCTTTGCTGTGAAAATTTAGGTTGATTTCAACTTTTACCTATTAAAATAAATGCTATGTTCTGATCAAGATGTGGGACTATGTCCCTCTTTTTCCCTTCCTTCCAAAATTCCATTGAAATGACACTAAATCATTATAGAAAGAGTAAACTATAAGTATACTTACATAATGAGTGTGACATGCACCCCCAGGGGGTCGGACACGCTTGAACCTCTGGCACGGCGGTGGGGGGGGGAGGGTTGGCAGGGGCAATATATGTAACCCTAACAATATCTGTACCCCATAATATAATGAAATAAAAGAAAGAAAAAAAAGAACACTGAGCCATGGAGGGCAGCAGAAACTTGGATAAACATCTCCGAGTAATATATACAGGAAAAGGCTTCAATGGAACAGCCCAGAGAGCCTCCAAGCTCAGAAAGATATGTTGGAAGAACTGGAGTTGAACAGCTGCACCAGACTACATATAACTCCATTCGAAAAGGATGAGATTGGCAGCAGAGGCAGCCTCAGAGTCTGTGAGAAGACAATGGCCTGCTAAATCTTAGCACATAGACATAAGTTATAAAGCGTAAACAAAACAAAACCACCATTAGATAGTGAGCGGACTCAACAAATGTCAGAACTCACAATTAAAGAAATGTGCAAGAGTAGATCAATATGAAAGGAACTTTAAAAATAAGCCTGCTTAAAATGTTGAAAGTGATGAAAAAAGAACTAGAATCCATAAGATAAGAACAGGGACCTTATTGTTAAAAATTCTACTAAGTGAAGTATTGCAAGAATGGAAAAACAAGCACCACATGTAGTCACCATCAAATTGGTATTAACTGATCAACACTTATGCATACATATAGTAGTAACATTCATCGGGTATCTGGCAGGTGAGAGGGGGAAGGACGGGATGGGCATATTCACACCGATTGGGTGCAGTGTGCACCATCTGGGAGATGGACATGCTTGAAGCTCTGACTTGGGCGAGACAAAGGCAATATATGGAACCTAAACATTTGCACCTCTGTTATATGCAGAAATAAAAAAAATTAAAAATTAAAATAAGATATATTTGAAAAAGAAACAATTAGAAATTCTAGAAATGAAACAGGTATGCATTGAAATCAAAACATTAAGAGATTGCTCATATATTTGACCAGACTCAAAGCTGAATAGTGAGTTGAAACACAGATCAGATGGGGCCACATCTAATTCATCCCTCTACTCCAGTGTCTATATATTTATTTTTAAAAAATTTTTTATTTCAGCATATTATGGGGGTACAAATGTTTAGGTTCCATATATTGCCTTTGCCCCACCCGAGTCAGAGCTTCAAGTGTGTCCATCCCCCAGATGGTGCGCACCGCACTCATTAGTCTAATACAACAAGGTCAGTGTATGGCATGTATTTAGCAATTGCTTGTTAAATTGAACTGGGTAAGTGTCCTTTGGACAAGCCTGACATCCAGGGACTTCTCCAGTGTAGATGGGTCACAGGGGCCAGGGCAGTCTCAGGTGGAACTACCTGAGGGCTGGGCTGAGCAGGGTCTGGTTCCTTGTGGGTGGGGTAGTTAATGAAGGCCATCTAGAAAAGAGGCATTGGCACCAGCCATTCACCTCACGGAGCAGCTTGTTCCCTGGCAAAGCTGGAGACTGACTCCTCTTCCCTCACCATGTGTCTGTCTACTGTCCTTCCTCCCTGTGTCAAAGATAAATAAAGTGGTAAAAACATTTTATTTAGTAACTGCTGACAGTAGACGAAAAAGCTGAGCTCTATTCCAATTTGTACAATGGTGATCTGGGCATTTTAAAGGGAGAATGAGGGAGGGGGCTCAGTAGAATCAGAGAAGTGAAAATTACAAAGGGCTGGTCAATGTAAATATGATTAGGTTGGCTGTGTTTGTTAGCTAGCAGTTAACAAAGGATTCTGTTTTCCTACAGAGACTGGGAGATGGAGGCCCCATATTTGTTGATTATGTTTAAGAGGAATGGCTCTCTGGTCTTGAGAGAGACACTCCTGAGCTTTAAGAGATACATATTCACAATGGTAAGCCTTTTTTTTTAGTAAATGCTCTAAAAAAGGGTTCTTATCATCAGATGTTGGCTAGAACAAACAGTAAATTTTCCTGGAGCATTGAACTTTCTTAGGCAGGTATTTTAATAGGGGGTTGGGATCACTCATAGGGACACAGCCTTATGCTGCTTGAAGTCATGCAAGAGTTCAGTGAAATTTCTTTTTTTTTTTCTTTTTATTTCAGCATATTATGGGAGTACAAATGTTTAGGTTACGTATATTGCCTTTGCCCCACCCAAATCAGTGCTTCAAGCGTGTCCATCCCCTAGACAGTGTGCACTGCACTCATTATGTGTGTATATACCCATCCCCTCCTCCCCCTCCCACCTGCCCGACACCCGATGAATATTATTCCTATATGTGCACTTAGGTTTGTTGATCAGTGAAACCAATTTGATGGTGAGTACATGTAGTGCTTACTGCAGGGGTTTGGGCAGAGGTGTTAATGCCAAGAGTTCTGCAGTTCTCACCTATTAGGAATTATGAGGATGTCAATGGACATATTTATGTGAGAAAGCATTATATAAATGGTTGATGTTAACAACTGTGCCAAAGTTCCCTCTCCTTACCCCAACCCTCCTAGGCCTTGCAACCCCCTCAATCAAGAGAAAGGGGAGCAGTCCTACGTGCAACCAGCTTTCCACACCTGGCCTCCACAGCTGGATATCAGGGTGGTCTCCCTCATTGGCTGAAATGATGAACACTTTATCCCAGGAAAGCAGCCCTCTTTGTCTTGCAGAAAGGAGAGAAATCCAGGCTGGGACCTTCCTAGGGCACCATGTTGCCTGCAGCCTCCATAGACAGAGAAGCTTCTCTGAGCTGTGGTCTAAGCATGTTGACCACAGGAGAGGGCAGCTTCAGAAACAATGGCCATTCTTGTATCCTCCCTTTCCCCATCCTCCTTCCCTTCTATATTTCAAGGGAAGTGGACACTCAGAGGACAGAGACCCTACCCTGGCCATCCCATGGCAAACCAAGTACTCTCAAGAGAAATGCAGTTTGAGACAGGCTGCTTGGACTTTAGGTCTCAGCTCCCAACTCCCTCTCTAACTCTGCCCCCTTAGAAGGGAAGTCATACTCACTGGCTGGGAACCCCTGAATGGTAAGTAAGGCAGGTGGTTTTTTGTAGGACACTGAAGTCGGCTTAAATAGACTACCCATAAGCTTCCAGAAAAATATCTTGTGGATTGATGTCTACAAACAATATATTATTGATGCAGCTAATCCTCACTAATTCATAACCACTTGGGTTAATAGTTGCCTGAAGTATTTACTAAAGAAAACAAAGACTAATAATTCTAACAACCCAGTATTCATTTGAACTCAACTACCAAGGCATTGACAAGTAGTACTCTTAAAACCAGTGGTGTGGCATGGAAATATCACTAGACTGGGATAAAATTAGCTTGGGTTACAGTTCTGACATTGTCAAATAGTGGATGGCATGTGTGTGTGATTAACTTGTCCAGGGTCACACAGCTAGTAAGTGACAGAGCCAATACTGTCCAGATACAGAGTTCTTAACCATTCTAATATACTGTTCCCTCCTTATCAGGTGCTTGTTTTATTCCTATGGGGCATAAAACAAAAGTGTCTCACTCAGGGTGTATTTTTCCTTTCCAACCTGTTTTTGCACCTACCCTCAAATCTTGCCGGCAGAGAATTCCTTAAGACATTGCTGAGCCCTCATTAATGGGGAAGACAGACCTTGTTTAGTGAAAAATCTTACTGTCTAGAGATCCCCTCTAGGAATGGAGAAGGAAGCTATGGGATTCTTGTCTGAACCTGAAAGGTGCTTATGGACTGATCTAGGTTGTCAGTATCAGAACATTTAGAAGCAGCAATCCTTGGGGCAGGGGGAATTGCCTTGAAATCCATATATGCCAGTCCAGCTCAGCTGTTCCTTGAATTGTATGTTTATGTGTGAGTGGCTTGTGTGTTTATACATAAGCTCATGGAGAGAAACGGCAGGAAGAGTCTTCCCTAACCACCATTCTCTCCAAAAGAGGGTGATCCTGGGCCTTAGCAACTGAAAGTGAATATATATTCAACGTTTTCTCTCCAGGAAGGATCCCAATCATAGGTCAAAGGGGACTCTGGATGGCATTATATATATAGGATGATTGAGTCCACATCTAACCAAAACCTACTCTGCAAACTCCAATATAGTCAAAACTTCAATACTTGGTGAATATTGGTGGCCCACAGAGTCTACAAATGAACCAAGGCCTTTCCATTCTCCAAATCAATTCAAACAGATAAGAAAGATATTTGGACTGGTGTCCTAAAGGCTTAACAGTGATTGCACATTGGAGTAATTTGTGCAACATTCTCTGTAATTCTTGTTTACTAGCCACTTCCACCCTTAAGTGTTTCTCCTAGGGGGTGTTAATTCTAAGTTGGTCCCTGAAAAACAGAGAGTACTCAAGTCTCTGTTGGCCTTCAAAGGAATGGCTGTGGCCACAGAGAGACTATATGCTTTCCCTCACCATAAACAGGTGCCCCATAAGTCTCACTCCTGTCACTTCTGAGAAATTGCATGTGGCCTCTGTGACACAGGGCTATATCCCACTTCTGTTTTTGCACCCAAAGCAACATTGGACAAGGCAGGAGTTTTGTCACGTCATTGTTCTTTCAGGGTTGCAAAAAAAAAATCACTGACAAGAGACTACTGGAATTGATAAATAAGTTCAGCAAAGTCTTAGGTTACAAAATCAATGTACACAAATCAGCAGCATTCATATACACCAACAACAGTTAAACTGAGAAACAAATTAAAGACTCAATACCTTTCACAATAGCAATAAAGAAAACAAAATACTTAGGAATATATTTAATTAAGGAGGTAAAAAACCTGTACAGGGAGAACTATGAAACACTAAGGAAGGAAATAGCAGAGGATGTAAACAGGTGGAAGACCATACCATGCTTGTGGGTCAGCAGAATCAGTATTGTTAAAATGTCTGTACTACCCAAAGTGATC
The DNA here is from genome assembly GCA_963574435.1 of Cheirogaleus major. NCBI lineage: Eukaryota > Metazoa > Chordata > Mammalia > Primates > Cheirogaleidae > Cheirogaleus > Cheirogaleus major. The sequence continues at coordinate 9,900 of CAUYPO010009257.1, forward strand.
TACGGATTCGATTCAATCCCTATTAAAATGTCAACATCATTTTTCACAGATCTAGAAAAAATAATTCTACACTTAGTATGGACCAGAGAAGATCCCATATAGTTAAAGCAACCTTAAGCAAAAAGAACAAATTGGGAGGCATCAATTTACCACACTTCAAGCTACACTACAAGGCTATAGTAAACAAAACAGCGTTGTATTGGCACAAGAACAGAGTGCAACCTCTGTGGAAAAGAATTTGGAGATACCTCAAAGAGCTAAAAATAGAAATACCATTTGATCCAGCAATAGCACTATTAGGCATCTACACAAAGGAACAAAAGTCATTCTATAATAAGGACATCAGCACTCAAATGTTTATGGCAGCACAATTCACTATTACAAGGAGGTGGAAACAACCCAAGTGCCTGTCAATCCATGAGTGGATTAATAAAATATGGTATATGCATACAATGGAATACTACTTAATTATAAAAAACAACGGTGATCTAGCACCTCTTATATTTTCCTGGATAGAGCTTGAGCCCATCCTCCGAAGTGAGGTATCACAAGAATGGAAGAATAGGCACCACATGTACTCGCCATCAAACTGGCACTGACTGATCAACACTAAGGTGCTCACACAGCAGTAATATTCTTTGGGGGTTGGGGAGTTGGGGATGGGTAAACTCACAACTATTGGACGTGGTGAGCGTTGTAGGGGGGAAAGGGCACGCCTCAAATCATGGTTTGGATGTTGCAAAGTCATAACATGTAACCAAAATGTTTGTACCTCTATAATATTCTGAAATAAAAAAAAAAAGAACAGAGATATAGACCAATGGATCAGAACAGAGAACCCAGGTATAAAACCATTCTCATATAGCCATCTGATCTTTGACAAAGCAGACAAAAACATACACTGGGGAAACGAATCCCTATTCAATAAATGGTGCTGGGAAAATTGGATAACCACATGTAGAAGACTGAAACAGGACCTGCATCTCTCACCTCTCGCAAAAATCAACTCACGATGGATAACACACTTAAACTTAAGGCATGAAACCATGAGAATTCTAGAAGAAAACGTTGGAAGAACTCTTATAGACATCGGCCTAGGCAAAGAATTTATGAGGAAGACCCCAAAGGCAATCACAGCAGCAAAAAAAGTAAATAAATGGGACTTGATCAAATTAAAAATCTTCTGCACAGCCAGAGAAACTATCACTAGAGTGAATAGACAGCCTACAGAATGAGAGAAAATATTTGCATGCTATATATCTAACAAAGGGCTGATAGCTAGAATCTATATAGAACCCAGGCAAATCAGCAAGAAAAGAATTAAACAACCCCATGAAAAAGTGGGCAAAGGCCACGAATAGAAACTTTTCAAAAGAAGATAGACTAATGGCCAACAAACATGAAAAAATGCTCAATATCTCTAATCATCGGGGAAATGCAAATCAAAACCACAATGAGATATCACCTAACTCCAGTGAGAATGGCTTTTATCAAAAAGCCCCAAAACAATAAATGTTGGTGTGGCTGTGGAGAGATAGGAACATTCATACACTGCTGGTGGGACTGCAAACTAGTACAACCTCTATGGAAAGTAATATGTAGATACCTTAAAGAACTAAAAGTAGAACTACCATTTGATCCAGCAATCCCAGTACTAGGTATCTACCCAAAGGAAAAAAAAGTCATCCTATAATAAAGTCATCTGCATTAGAACGTTTATAGCAGCACAATTCACAATTACAAAGATGTGGAAACAACCGAAGTGCCCATCAATACATGAGTGGATTGATAAAATGCGGTATATGTGTGCCATGGAGTTCTACTCAGCGACAAAAATCAATGGTGAACTAGCACCTCTTGTATTATCCTGCATGATGCTGGAGCCCATTCTTCTAAGTTAAGCATCACAAGAATGGAAAAACAGGCACCACATGTACTCATCATCAAATTGGTATTAACTGTTCAAGACTTATGTCCACATATGGAAGTAATATTCATGGGTGTTGGGCAGGAGGGCGGGTGGAGGAGGGGATGGGTAAATTCACTCCTAATGGGTGCGGTAGGCACTTTCTGCGGATGGGCACACTTGTAGGTCCGACTCGGGCAGTGCAATAGCAATATATGTAACCTCAACGTTTGTACCCCCATAATATTTTGAAATGAAAAAAACTCAAAAATATATCACTGAACACTTCTGGAGCTCCAGAAATGGTGACGTTTGACTCTTCCTAGGTGATAAGCCAGCAGCAGATAATGCTGGAGGCTTTCAGAGGAGCAGACTGGGGAGGACTCAGAGGACAGAGTAGGGAAATTGGACAAAAATGCATATTGTATACCTAGACAGCTCTCATGGAGCCCCAGTGATGAAACAAAGAAGAGCCTGGAGAAATTTCAGCATCACTTTCATCCTCCTTTTAAGGGCTATCATTTTGCCTTTCCACTCTGGCATTGCAGTCTTTCCTTGTATCTCCTGAAAGTCAGCAAATTTGACTGGGAACATAGCACTGTCCCAAAGTGGGGCTCCTTGGACTCCAAGCCCAGCTCTCATTGACTTGCTGTGTGACCTTGGGCATATTAGTTAAACCTTTGTTTCCTGTAGTATACAATGGGGCTATTAAAATGCTTCTTGGAAAACTTGGTGAAAGATTAGAGCTAAGCATGTGAAGAACCCAGCATAGTGCTTGGCACATATTTAATAATAAAGCAATTGGAAGCTTTACATTGATAATTGTTGGTCCAGATGCTACACCTTCCCCTTGGCAGGTTTCTCTCTCTACTGGAACTCCCAGAAAAGCCGACGTGTTTGAGTACGCAGATACAGCAGTAATCCAAAAAGTCAAAGCAAGGAAAACTTGGCAGCTTCACGTGCTTGCCGCCTTTCCCTGCCCCGCCCCACAAGCATGTACAGATGAAGGGGCCAAGGAGGTTGGAGAATGAGAGGCTCGCGGTTTAGTGCGTGGGCAGGACTCCTCTCCAAAGTCCCAGAGTTGGATACTTCCCTGCCTCACAACTCCACCCCCTCCCGTTTTCAAGAACCCGGTCGACTCAGGCTCTCCAGTTACTCATTTTCTCGTCACCGGAAATCCCGCCCTTGCCATTCAGTTCTCAGAATGCTACTATAGGGGAGATCACTGAGACGTAGTTGGGGCTGCATCTCCCTGGCAACTGCGGAGTGCGCCTGCGCAGTGGCTTCCCCAAGCAGACAGCTCTAATTAGGCTTTTACATCGCAGCACGCCAGACTTGGGGTCCAAAAGGGCACATCTCCCCATCCCCTATCCGCTCCCCCAGCAAGACGACTGTGTTGTTCTCTTCCTGAGGCTGACAAAAATGTAAGGAATGTCTTCCAACTCTCTCCTGTCTGATAGGAAGTGGCAGTTGGAGGTAGCTCCTGGTGATTAAATGGGTGGAAAAAAAGAGCAGAAAGCTTATGGGTGCCAGGAGGTGAGGAATTATAAAACTTCCACTACTTGTAGGCAGCAGCCCTCCCCCCGCCCCCCGCCTTGCCATAGGTGATTTTCCATATGACTCCCACCCTGTGCCAGGGCTCCCTCTCAGAAATTGCTACCTGCTGGCTCTGTAGGGAAGGCTTGAGGAGAGCTGTGAGCCAGGTTAGAAGCCGTGAGGAGGATCAGGATGAAGAGAGCCAAAATACTAATACACACCTTAACAGCTTGGGTGCTGAAATAAACTGCTGGCAGAGAGGATCCCCTTCAGGGCTCCTCCACGTGGATTGTTGGTCTGACTCAAGATGCAAGACTGGCTGCCTTCAGGAAAGCCATTATTGATTCCCAAAAGCCACTCTCTGTTACCTCTGTCACAAACTCATCTCTCCCACTCTCCCTTTAAACTCAACATTGTCCTTCTGAGCCACTTTCAAATTCCCTGAAGGTGTTTTACACACTGCCCCTGTCTTCTATCAGTTCCCCCTTCCTCTCTTGAACCTTAGGTCTCACAATAGATGTCACTAAAGTACATCTTGTCCCCAGCCCTCCATACCACCTTCCCCTCCATACCACCTTCCCCACCACCACCCTTGACCACTCCCCCACTCATCCGCTGCTCGACACCCCTGTACTTTCCCTAGCTTTTCTTGGAGCCTATCACCTTTTACACCATCCCTCCCAGCACCTAAAGTTGGGAGTTATCCCAGGGAATCCCCACAGCACTCTGAGCTTATCCCTATTATACCACTTGCTGCAGCTTAATATAATTGCTGATTTACTTCCATGACCCCACACCCTTAAGCCCTGTGGCCCAGCTGGGTCTTCTTCACCCTTATATTCCCAGCACTGAGCATTGTGCACTGTGCTCTGAGCATGGCAGGTGCTTAATAAATGAGTGCATAAGCACAGTGTCTAATTCATTATGCTTTTATTTTTCACTACACTCTGGAACAGCAAAGCAAATACAGGTAAATGACAGTCTTTTAAAATTATATATATATATATATGTATATACACACACACACACACACACACACACACATAGCAGAAGACACAAAGGGAGGGCAACCACAGATCAGTAATTTTGTGTTTGTTTCTGTTGTGTGTGTGTTGTTATTATAAATTAAGTCCAGTACAAGATCATTTTACTGATTATTTCAAAGATGTAAATATTATCAATACATTTTACACAGCTATCTGAACTTTTATACTGAAACAAGACAGGGATGGCAAATGAGCAATTTCACTTATAAACCTAATTCAGAGGTATATTAAAAGGAAGGAAATACTATTAGAACTGGAACACAGATAGCAAGCACAGTGTGTACTCCCCACCCCAACCCTTCCAGACTTCTGATTTGGGGTCCCAGTGCCCATTTTCCCAAGGCCCTTCTAATTGATGCCATTCAACTGAAGTGATACATTTTCCCCAAACTTCACATGGGGCCAAAGAAGAACATGGAAGTTGCCTCAGATCTGGCTCTGGCCTCCTCATCTTCCATAGCCTCCCTATATTGCTCTGGCCAGTCCTGTGGTCGCTTTCTGTAGAGCCTGGCCATGTACTCCAAGGCTTTCATTTTGGTGGTTTCAAGGTGAGCTCGAGGACCCCATAGAAGCTCATATTCAACTGGATTAGAGTAGGACAGCGGCCTGCATTCCAGGTAGCGCTGTCTCATAAGCTTACAGGTGATGGCATGCTTTCTCCCTACATCCACACTAAATCTCCGAAGCAAGTTCCAGACATTGGCTTCTTTGACACGGTTGCCCATCAGGAAGATCAGACCTAGGATAGGCATCACATATTCTTGAGTGGGTCTCCCCAGGCTCTCTAGCATCACTTGCTCTTCTTCTGATTCTGGTTGCTGGACAAGAAGGTAGATGTGCTCACTGGTATCAACTTCAATCAGAGAGAACCCATAGAACAGATCAAGGATTAGAGTAGCTCGACTGAGGATATTTGGGAACACATCCTCAAATTCTTTGCCAGTGTGAGCCAATAGTTCATCCTGATGTATAGGCAGCAATTCCTCAGTGACATTAATGGCTAACTGTACCAAATCATTTGCCTTATCATTCATAGTGTCCTCGGACCAGAACTCTAAGCCAGCAGCCTGGCTTCTTTCTTTGGCCTTGTCAGCCTCCATGGCCTTGTTATATTCTTCTGGCCAGCTCCAGGGTTCTTCATCAAGGGCCTCTGCCACAAATTTCAGGGCTTCCATCTTTGTGATTTCCCTGTGGGCTCTAGAGCCCCACAAGAACTCAAATTCAAGGGGATTAGTGCCATATACTGGCCAGTACTCCAAGAATCGCATACGCACAAAGTCAGTAGTAAGGAGGTTCCTTGTGTTCCCATAAAGGTTGTTGATCCGCTGAGGCTCATCCAACATATCAACTTTTAGCAGCAGGTCCCAAATGGAGGCCTCTCTTGCCCGGTTACCATTCAGGAGGATGTGACCTAGGACCAGGGCCAGGAGACCTGCCTTAGGCATGTCCAGGGACTCTGCTATCCGATCCGTGGTCTGAGGACCCCGCTTGCTGACTAAGTTGTAGGTTTCGGCCTGGGGATCAAGAACCCTCAGGTTCAACCCAAAGACCCGGTCCAGGTAAGCTGAAGCTCGTCTGAGTATCTCAGGGAACTGATCTGAGTATTCTCTGAGAAACTCCAGCATCTCTGACTGCTGGATAGATCCCTCAGTTTGGCTTTTCATTCGCATGAAATTCACCAAAGCAATTGACCTGTCTTCTAGAGGGTCGTGGACCCTGAGCGCCCCCAAACGTCGGGACTGCTCGTCGATCAGGACCTCGAGGTCATTGGGGTGCTGAGCAGCCTGGGAAGCACTGGCACCCTGAGGGTTGATTGGCGCCCGAAGGCCCTGGGGGGCATCAGGGACTAGCATGGAGATGGGGGGCCCAGAGGCGTTAGTAGCCTGCATTTCGCCCAGGCCGTCGCTGTAATCTGCTGTGGTCTCTGCGCTGCCGTGGCGCGCATTCTGGCTTACCAGAGACATGGTTCCAGGAGACAGGAGCGGGAACGGGGAGGTCAGCGATCAGTCGGAGAGAGGACGGTACGTGTGTTGGTGCCTCGGCACAAAGCCGAAGCCCGAGACCCACGAGCTGGGCGGATCAGAAGTGAGATCTGGTGAGCGATCTTCCTACACGAGCACTGCCCAGCAATGACCGCAAGCCTCCGAGCGTTTAGCTTTGCCGCAACCTACGCAGGCGCAGTCAGGCTCTGCGACGTGGTGGCCACGCCCCACTCCCGCCCCCCACCTCTGCCCGGCGAGCGAGGGCGGTTGAAGTGGTTGCTGCTGGACTCAAACTTGTTAGAGAAGTGAATTCAAGAAAGGCGCTAGCACAGACAAAGCAAAGGGGCAAGGGAATGGTAGGTGTTCAATGATGCTTCACTTGACGTTTTTCTGTGGGGTATAAAGGGTCATGCTAATAGGCAATAGAGGATTCAGAGAGGAGGAGGAGGAGGATGCTAATGATGAGAGTTATTTTACAGATCCATTAATGCATCCACTCACTCAACAGATATTTCTTGACTACTCGCCACAAGCCAGGCTCAGTGCTGGGTATTAGGGGTACATCAGAGGACAAACATGATTATTCCTTTTTGTGTGGAGCTTACATTCTGAGGTAGATTCAAACAGGGTAATATCAATGAAAGCTAACACGTATGGAACAGTTACTATATACCAGGCACTGTTTTTGATGCTTTCGCTTTTTTTCATATTAAAACATATAAACTTAGCTAAGAGGTAGCTACTCTTAATGATCCTTATTTTAAAGATGAGTAAACTGGGTCAGTGAGGTGAATTTACCTGTCCAAAGTCAAGCAGCAACAAGTGAAAGAGACCGGATTTGAACCCAGGTCTGTCAGTCTTAAGAATAAGTACACCTGACCTTTAGCCCTATTTATTAAACATGACTCATGTAAAATAGGTGGAAATGGGTGCTCTGAAGGAGGGTCAATTAACATATAGTACAAAAACACAGAAGAAGGAGCAAGCAGTGAATTACATCTTAGTCTGGGGTGTCTTAGATTGGGGGAAGTTGCCAAGAAAGCCTCAAGGAAGAAGGAGTTGAGCTGTAAGTGATGAAAAGGATGAGAAGGGTTTATAGGGGTATTCTAGTCTGAGGGAACAGCAACAGGAAAGGCCCAGAGGAGTGAAAGTAGGAAGTAAGTTTGTATAACAGCCAGTCACTCAAGGTGGCTAGAGCCAGTATGCTGGGATGGGTGGGAGATGAGTATGAAGGTGCCTAGACAGGAACAATTGGATTTCCTGTTCTTCATTTAGTATGTTAGAACTGACTGTGGCCCCACAGGGTGGAAATGGCAGCACCAGAATAGGGCCTATTCATTCAGGGGGTCCTTCATGCATGTGTATGTGTGTAAGTGGACATATGTGTTTGGGGAGGCATAATCCAAACACTTTGGCTAAGAAGAGAGGGGTCAGCCACTTTATTTTCTGGAAGTGCTACAAAACCGTTGGGCTAAAGCAGAGCTGTAATCCCAGCCTTCAACCATCAAGGAATGCGTGGAACATTGGAAAGAGAAAAAATTTATATAAGATTGCCATCGGCAGCCACAATTGAAATCCTTCCTTAAATTCTTGATGGTAATGAACACTGATGCATTAAGTAATCCTGTGCCCTGGAATTCCTTCAGAGGCCACTAACTTCACATGTGGGGGCAACTCACCTCTGACATTTTCTACATCCCAGGCGTTTTCTACAAGAGCAATGTAGGCAGTTGAGGACAATGGATTTGGTCAAACTTGGCTGAAGAGATCAATGTTTATACAAATGAATGTGCATGTTCTACAAGGTAGAAATATGTAGTTTGTGTGCTGATCCTTCCTTGGGAGAATGTTTCAGGAAGCAGCATCATTTTCTGAGCTGCTACAAAGGTGTGATTGAGGTCAGATCTGATGAAGTCTCTCACCCTGGTCTTTCCCCTTCTCCAGAAGGGCTTGATGTTCCTTGTCTTAGGTGCTTCCCAGAGGCAAATTCAGAGAGGAGTTTTAATTTCTTCAGTTATAAACAAAAAAATTTTCTTCCTGAAACCCAGCTCATGAATTGAACCTCCTGTTACCACCACTTTCCATCTAATAAAGAAGGACAACATTCACTGGTAATATCTTACCTCTGAAATAACATCCTAATCCCATTCCACGGCATTTAAACCATTAACAAATTAGTCCCCACTTGGCTCTCTATTTTTATACCCCAGCACATCCTTCCATGAAATCTGTTCCCTGGCCACATTGGGCTACACTTCTGGTCTCAGCTATTTCTATTCCACAAGTCTCCAAACAGTTCTAGTTATTGCTAAACAAATAACAAAGGAACTGTGCCTGTGACTGTGACATATGACATGTTTTCTACTCTGTTTAAATGTGATGTAAAAAGATGGGATCATACTCTCCGTTATGACCTTATTTTGATACTTTCTGACCTCTTTTTTATATTTTTAAAACATGTGAATATTTTTCCATACAATTGTTTGTCTTCAGCATAATTTTAATAAGGTATTTTTACTTTATTACCAAAATATGACATACACAGATTCAAATGCACACATCACGAATGTAGAGCTTTATAAGTTATGATAAATTTAACATACTATCTGACCACAGTGCCAATCAAGAAATAAATCATTACCAGTATCTCAGAAGCTCCCATGGCACTTTCTCCCAATATCTATCCTCTCATTTGTTCTGAAATGAAACCCCTATCTGACTTCTAGCATCACAGATTAGTTTCGTCTGTGCCCAAACTTTAAATATCAATAGAATTAGACAGCATGTATTGATTAGTATCTTTTTCCAACAAACTCCCACTATGTTGTGTCATTTATCCACATCATGTATAGCAGTACTTTGTTCATATAGTTAACCATCATATGAATATGTACTAAAACTTATCCTGTCAAATGTTGATGGACATTTGCCTCTTCTCTAGTTTGTGGCTATTATGAATAATGCTTCTAGGAACCATTTTTGCACATGTCTTTTGGTTCATGAGTATATTCATGTTGGAAATAAGTCTATGAATGGAATTGCTTGATCAGAAGCATGATATTTTTAGTTTTCATAGATATTGCCAGAGAATTTTTTGAAATTCTTGCACCAATTTACACCCCCACCAGTAGTGTATGAGAGTTTCTATTGCTCTGTGTTCTTGTTTACGTGTGGTATTATCATTTTGTTTAATTATAGGCATTTTGGTGGGTGTGTCGCAGTATATCATTGTGGTTTTTTCTTTACTCATAGTTAACTTTTTAAAAAATTTTCTCAATCACTTTAATTTATTATGCATTCATTTAGTGAATATTTATTAAGCACCTACTATGTATAACACTAGGTGCCAAGATATCTACTCCTTTTTTATGATCCCAATATGTAATGACATCATTACATATATTTTTTTATTTCAGCATATTATGGGGGTACAAATTTTAAGGTTTTGAATAATGCCCTTGCCCCCTCTCCCCCCACAAGTCTGAGCTTCAAGTGTGACCATCCCCCAGATGGTGCACATCTCACTCATTATGTATGTATATACCCGCCCTCCCTCTCCCCTCCCACCTGCCCAATACCCAATAAATGTAATTCCAATGTGTCCACTTAGGTGCTGATCAGTTAATACCAATTTGCTGGTGAGTATATGTGGTGCTTGTTTTTCCATTCTTAGGATACTTCACTTAGTAGTATGAGTTCCAGCTCTATCCAGGAAAATACAAGATGTGCTACATCAC
>CAUYPO010009261.1:0-10893 GCA_963574435.1 Cheirogaleus major
AATTAATTGGCCAACTAAAAATATATATAGAAAAAATTAGCTGGGCATGGTGGCGCATGCCTGTAGTCCCAGCTACTCGGGAGGCTGAGGCAGGAGGATCGCTCGAGCCCAGGAGTTTGAGGTTGCTGTGAGCTAGGCTGACGCCACAGCACTCCAGCCCGGGCAACAGAGTGAGAATCTGTCTCAAAAAAAAAAAAAAAAAAAATTAAAAGAGTAGTTTTTAAGTGATAAGGACTTTCAGTGACCCTGTCACCACTGGGGAGGTCCCCTGCCTCTGGTCCTCCTTGCTCGAATACAGCAGAATGAGAGAAAAGCTGGCCTCCCGCCTCCTGCCGCCTTCTGTTTCTGGGCCCCTTTTCTTTCCCCCGGCGTCTTCCTGGAGTCCAGTTCTTCACATTCAGGGGGCTGTCAGTGAGGGCCTGACGCCGTGTGAAGGGCTGAAGCCTCCCGGGCATGTTCAGTTTCTAAGCAAAGAGTAATATCAGGTCCTCAGGGGAAACAAAGCTGGATTCAACACTGAGAAAAATTGCAAAGAAGGTGACCACGCCTCCAACTTCACTTCTGCCCTTTCCCTGCTGGTTGTGGCCCAGTTCCTTTCCTATCTTTGTATACCATTTGTGCTTTGTGATCCATCTGCTCTTCCGCTAATAGTTTTCATACCTGAGTATGACTATCAGTCTGGAGTTCTTTCTCCTTGAAGGATCTGCATTTTAAGACTTATAAGACAGAATCAATAAATATGTCAATAAGTGATTTGGGGTGGTCGGGGGCCTTTTCAGTGTGTTTGAAATCATCATCAGGATAGCTACATTTGCTGAGCACTTACATTGTACCAGACACTGTTTAACCCTCGCATCCACTCTATGAGGTAGTTAATCTCCTCTTTTCACCAGTGAGGAAACTGACGCACACAGTGGTTAAGTGACTAGCTCTAAAGTCATGTACCACATTTTACCAAGTCTAAATGTCTTGATAAGTAATTAATGGTGCATTTGTTGTAAGATGCACCACTATTTACACTAAGAAAAAAAATGCTGCCAGTAAAACTAAGACATGTAACATTTTAGGAAATGATAAACGTGAAAAAAAATGTGCAGCTTAGACTCAATGACTGTACGCGACAGGGCTGGGATTTGAACACAGCAGATTAACTGTGGTACGTACAACTTTATACCTGCTCCATGTATGCCACAAGGTAGAGTCGGCCTTGACCACTATTTTATTAAATCAGCATTTTTGAAAGGATGTAGTAGATATCATGGAAGAAAATATTCTGTGAACTAAGCCTGGGAAGGGATTCATGAGACAGAGCATAATAGATTCTCTACTCTAGGACTTCTTAGGGCCTTAATAGTAACATGTATTTTGTACTTTCTGCATCATTTTGCAAACTTTTTTTTTTTTCAGTGGTTGATAATTTTATGGAACTTCTGTTCTTTGGAACACTTTCGGAGTGTATAGTAATAGGCAGTTTTTCTAATCTGGCAACAAATGTGTCCAGAAGGTCAGGTTTTATTTTTCTTAATTAATCCAGTCTTTGGGGGCAATCATTGTGTATTAGGCATGATGGGTTTATGAGTCAGATTGAAATTGAGCCTACATCTTCAGGCGGTTTTCCTCCTGTTTCACATCTTTCATTCAGTATTAATTAAAAAACATGCATTTAATACTTAGAATGGTGTTTTTCAAAGCGTACCTTCTGGCAGTGGCCTCCAAACTTTTTAAATCAGGCATCTCTTACCAGAAGTAAAAAAAAATTAGTTACTCTGAGGACAGGATATACTAATGAACGGAAAGGTGCCTTTCACGCTGAGAGGCTCTAGTTTCTACTGTTTGATTTTTTAAAAAATTGTTTTACAGTAACTTATTATAAAGGTTACAGTTGCTTTTAGCTATAGGTGGCAGAGCACCTGAATAATGATGGCTTAAGGAATAAAAGCATTTGGTTGTCTAACTTCCTAAGATAGGAAGAAGTTCAGAGATAGGAAGACTGGCTCGGGCAGTCCCTGCACGTTGCTAATGTCCTGCAGGCACAGTGCGCCAGACTCTAGCAGCAAGGTCCAGGTCTCCCGCATGCGCAAGGCAGGGGGCAGTGCTGTGGGAGAGGGACAGAGAAGGGGAAGGAAAACTTCTGTATTGTGCCAGGCTAAGCCTGTGTTTTATTGTTGCTGTAGTTGTTTTTCTCTTGCCTTCTTACACGAATTCCTTGAATTTAACAACCTGGGGGCTTTCAAAACAGCTTGCCAAATAACTTGCAGCCAAACAATGACAATAAAGAGGTTCACAACGGGATATTGACAGTGGACATGGGTAGGTAATTCTCCCCTACCTTCCAGCTCCCTGGCACTTGCAATAAGAGGAAGCGGAATGGGATTTCTTTAGGATGCGCTGAGCATTTAAATGGCTAGAAGCTGTTTCGGTTTGCATGCATATAACATCATCCACTGTACTGTAGTCTCAAGCATGTTTACAAGCTTTCAAAGCATTATAACCATAAAGACATAGCTTTCCACGATTCCATCAATTCACCGACAAGGATTTACGTAGTTCTTGGGAGAAGACACACTGGCATCCAAGCCAAAAGGGGCACAAGGGTCCTTATTTTGGTATGTTTGGCTGGTTGCTGATGTATCAGTGGTCACCTTCCCACTAGTCATAAAAGCCATCCTTGTCTGCCTGCCATGAGTGGCAGGAGAAGAGAGGATGGCAGAGCCCTGGAGAACTGGGGGCGCCACCGTGTAGCCTTTGAAACTCAAGGTGCCAATTTGAGACAAAGATGGCATTGTGAGACTGACATGTAAGATTGTTTTAGATTATAGGAAGGAAGGTTGGTGAGTCCAATCCCCATAGCACACAGAAGCCCCGGGAAGCCCCAAGTTACTATCTCAAGAGGGAGTCAGAAATTATGGACCAAGGACCATAATCATGAATCTTTGTGAGATTCTGGAATTCTTATAAGTTTTTTTTAAGTCTTGGATGTGTCCACATAGCAACTAGCAGTTGATTGCAAAGGAGAAAGGCTTCTGTTTTGTTTTTTTATCTGACAGGAAAAGACAAAGACACAGCGAGAAACCAAGAGGATGGGTTGAGAATGTTGATGGCTCATGGAGAGTCACAGGGAGGGCAGAGGAAAGCTACAGAGAGAGAATCATCTGGAAAATGGAAGAAGGGTATATAGTACTAGTTTGTAACTGAGATCCTTGAGTTTGAGCTGTAGAAATTCTAGGTGGAATCCCCTGATGATGAGTTTTGCAAACACCATTTTACCCTTAGGCTTCAAAACTATGTCGAGTGTCACTAGGAGTTAGTGTTCCTTTTTCTCCTGATGCCTCAGTAGGTTGGGGACTGGAAATATGTCGTACCATTTGCCGAATAACGGACCAGTTTTTCATGTATTCAACGCCATATTTCATATTTCCTGAGTACCCACAAGTGCCATATGTAGTGCCGGGTACTCAATGGTGAAAAACCATGCAAAATTTCTGCCTCATGGAGGTTATGTTCTAATGAGGAATAAACATAGGAACTCAAAAACAATGATGCATCCATCAGTAAAAGTGACCAGAGAGTAGAGTGAGTCGTGTTGGATAGGTTAGTCAGTGACGTGCATTTGAGCTGTGAGTTGAGAATGAGAATGAGCCAGCCACATAAGGAGTTATGGGAAGGGCATTCCAGACAGAGGAACAACCAACGTGAGGGCCTGGAGGAGGGAGAGAGCTCCAGGAATAGAAGGTAGGTGAGGATGTCTAAAGCATGGTGAGCAAAGGCAAAGTGGGGAGGGAGGTGTGAAATGGGATGGAGAATTGGGAAGGGCCCAGATCATGAAGGACTTTATAGGCTGTGGTAAGGAGTTAGGAGTTTATTCTGTGTGATCAGTGGGAAATTATTAAAGGATTTTAAACAGAAGCTTGACAATGACCATGATAGACATCATTCTAGTGCTAAGAATGGTTTGAAAGGGTCTAAAGCTAGTAGGGAGACAAATCAAGAGGCTGTTGTAACAGTGCCGTGACGCAGTGACCTGGTGAAGATGGAGAGATGGGGATGGAAATAAGATAGACTGTAGGTAGGATGGCAGTTAGACTGGAAGGATTAAGCAGGTGGTGACACCTGATAAAGACTCATCGGGAGGGGGCCATCTGGAAAGAACTGAAAGAGGACAGGGGCACACCTTGGAGATATTGCTGGTTTGGTTCTAGATCACCACAATAAAGTGAATATTGCTATAAAGAAAGTCACATGAATTTTTTGGTTTCTCAGTGCATATGAAAGTTACATTTACACCATACTGTAATCTACTAAGCATGCAATAATACCATTTAAAAAAAAGTACATACTCTAATTAAAAAATATTTTATTGCTAAAAAATGCTAACAATCACCTGAGCCTTCAGCAATTCATAATCTTTTGGTTGGAGGGGGATCTTTCCCCGATATTGATGGTTGCTGACTAATCAGGGCAGTCAATGTTGAAGCTTGTGGCTGTGGCAGTTTCTTAAAATAAAACACCTATGAATTTTACCATGTCAATCAACTCTTCCTTTCACAAAAAATTTCTATGTGACATGTGATGCTGTTTAATAGCCTTTTATCCATGGTAGAACTTCTTTCAAAATTAGAGTCAATCCTCTCAAACCTTGCTGCTGCTTTATCAACTAAGTTTATGTATGTAATATTCTAAATTCTTTGTTGTCATCTCAACAATGTTTACAGCATCTTCACCAGGAGTAGGTTTTATATCAAGAAACTATTTTCTTTACTTATCCAGAATAAGCAACTCCTCATCCATTCAAGTTTGATTATGAGATTGCAGAAATTCAGTAACATCAGCAGAATCCATTCCTAATTCAAGTTCTCTTGCTATTTCCACCATATCTGCAGTTATTTCCTCCACTGAAGTCTTGAACCCCTCAAAGTTATCCATGAGGATTGGAATCAACTTCTTCCAAATTCCTGTTAATATTGCTATTTTGACCTCCTCCCATGAATCACAAGTGTTCTTAATGGCATCTAGAATGGTGATTCCTTTCCAGAAGGTTTTCGATTTACTTTGCCCAGATCCATCAGAGGAATCGCTCTCTATGGCAGCTGTAGCCTTACAAGATGCATTTCTTAAATAATAAGACTTCAAAGTCAAAATTACTCTGTAATCAATGGGTTGCAGAATGAATGTTACGTTAGCAGGCATGAAAACAACATTCATCTTGCACGTCTCCATCAGAGCTCTTGGGTGACCAGGTACATTGTCAACGAGCAGTAATTTTTTGAAACCAATATATTTTCCTGAGCAGTAGGTCTCGATTGTGGGATTAAAATATTCAGTAAACTAGACTGTAAGCAGACGTTCTGTCACCCGGGCTTTGTTGTTCCATTAGCAGAGCACAGGCAGAGTAGATTTAGCATCATTCCCAAGGGTTCTAGGATTTTCAGAATGGTAAAGGGGTGTTAGCTTCACCTTAACATCGCTAGCTGCATCAGCCCCTAACAAGAGAGTCAGTCTGTCCTTTGAAGTTTTGAAGCCAGACATTGACTTCCCCTCTCTGGTTATGAAAGTTCTAAACAGCATCTTCTTTCACTATAAGGTTCTTTCATCCACATTAAAATTCTATAGCTTGGTGTAGCCACCTTCATCAGTCATCTCAGCTTGACCCTCTGGATAACTTCCTTGCTGCAGCTTCTACATCAGCACTTCCCGCTTCACCTTGCATTTTTGTTGTGGAGACGGCTTGTATCCTTAAACCTCACGAACCGACCTCTGCTAACTGCCAGCTTTTCTTCCGCAGCTTCCTCACCTCTCCCAGCCTTCACAGAATTGAAGAGAGTCAGGGCCTTGCTCTGGATTACGCTTTAGCTTACGGGAATGTTGTGGCTGGTTTGATCTTCTACCCAGACCACTAAAACCTTCTCCATATCTGCCCCATTTCGCCTGTTCTGCTTCCTTATCGTTCATGTGTTCACTGGAGTAGGACTTCCAATTTCCTTCAAAAACTTTTTGTTTGCATTCACAACTTGGCTATCTGTTTGTTAAGGAGGCCTCGCTTTTGGCCTATCTTGGCTTTCCACATGTCTTCCTCACTAAGCTTAATCATTTTTAGCTTTTGATTTAAAATGAGAGATGTGCATTTGCACACTTAGAGGCCACTGTAGGATCATTAATTGGCCTAATTTCAGTAGTCTTGTGTCTCAGGAAATAGGGAGGCCCAAGGACAGGGGAGAGATGGGGGACGTCTGGCCAGCGGGGCAGTCAGAACACAAACAACATTTACTAACTTCACCATCTTATATGGGAATGGTTTGTGGCGCCACAAGACAATTACCATAGTAACATCAAAGATCATCGATCACAGATCACTAGAACAGATGAAATAATAATGAAAAAGTTTAAAATATTGCAAGAATTACCAAAATGTGACACAGAGTCACGAAGTGAGCATATGCAGCTGGAAAATGTGCCAACAGACTTGCTGTACGCAGGGTTACCAAAAACCTTCAATTTGCAAAAAACACAGTATCTGTGAAGTACAACAAAGAGAAGCACAATAAAATAAGGTATACCAATGTGTGTGTGTGTGTGTGTGTGTGTGTGTACACACACCCTGTTGGCTCCATTTCTCTGGAGAACGCTGACTGGTACTTGCAGGGGCCCTGTGTCTTCTATGCAGCCTGTCAGTCATGCCTCAGGGAGCTTATGTTGTGGAGATGGCAAAGGGATTCTTCCGGAAGCCCGCGGAAGAGGTGCCAGGCCATAAAGAGGAGTAGGAAGCTCCCTGAGGAAGAGGCAGGAGTAAGATCCTCAAAGATACAACCCAGAAAAAAATCTTATGGAGGGAGGTGCTTTAGGCAGAGTGGCCGCACTATGCCACTTTTGTACCCTGAGGACTCCTCTAAGCTGGCTGGGGGGCTGGGCAAATAGATCTCACGTATGAAAGCTCAGGATGTCTATCTAGCCTTATAACAAAGTTCAACAGCTTCCTTTACTGGAGGAATAAGCAGAGAGGTATTTTAACTATTAAAGGACATTGACACAAGGATAGAAAAAGAGATGAATGATGCAGAATAGAGAGTCTGGGAAAAGACCCACACATATATCGTCCCTGATAAATGGCAAATGCACCACAATAATTTAGTGGGTAAAGAGGGATCCTTCAATAAAGAGTGCTGGGTCAATTTGACATCCGCACAGGTAAGAAGCACCTGACCACTACCCCACACCATACACAAAACCACATCCAGATGGATTGCATACCTAAAGGTGAAAGTACAACAACAAAACATCTGGAAGAAAAGCTTTCTGATCTTGGACTAGGTAATTATTTTTAAACAGGACATAGAACACATACCATGAAAGAAGATGTTGATAAATGGACCTTCAAAAGATACCGTCAAGAGAGTGCGAAGGCAAGCTGCAGAGATATACATCTCTGACAAAGGAGTATCAACCAGAATATATCAAAATCTTCTATGAATCAGTAAGGAAAGGAGCAAAAAAACCCCCCACAATTTCAAAAAATGAACTGTGAATAGATATTTCACAAAAAGAAGATATTCAAATGGCTTAAAGCCCAAGAAAAGACATCATTAATCATTAGGGAATTGCAAATAGAGCTACAATGAAATGTCGCTGCCACCCGTTAGAATGACTAAGATGAAACAGCGGCAGTACTGAGTACTGCCAAGAATGTGAAGCAATTAGATCTCTCTTACCTTGCCAAGCAGGCGTGTGAATACATACAAACACTGGGAAAACTGTGTCTACTTTGGCAGTATCTACTGCAGTTAAACGCATGCACGACCCAGCAAACCACTCTGCACACATACCTAACAGAAATGACTTCTGATGTCCACCAAGACACGTGGTCAAGAATGTTCACAGAAGCATTTAGCTAATAATTACCAAAAGCCATTGTATCAGTCTGGATCCAAACAGGAGAGAAAAACCACACAGGAATATGACAAGAGAAAGTTTAATGCAAGAAATCATTTACTATAATACGGGATTTGAGTAATGGGAAATTAACAGCAATAAGAGAACTAAGTCTAAAGAATATAGAAATAAGCATATATAAGGAGCAACCACTTCTCCTAGGGCTGAGATTCAGCAACCTACAAAATGCCACCAAGCCCAGGGCCAAGATCCACACCTGCTACAGGGGCACAGCCACACTCACTGAATGGAAGAGAAATCACTACAGTTCCACGTCAGGGGAACATGCTTGAAATCCAACCTCTGGAACGTGCCAGAGATTTGCCCTCTAGATTTCTGAGGGAAGCTGTTCACCAGGAATTGTCTCACAGAGATGCACTCTGCTACAAAACCACCCAGCAGGTGTGACCGGGCGAGTTACTGTGTGCAGGTGCTACTGGCGCATTGTAGAGTCTACCAAGCCAGGGACCCTGAACCAAGGAGGAAAAACTCTCTCCTCCTGCAGTGCTCCCCCAGCTTCAAGAGCCAGACTGCAGAGGAAAAATATTTAAAGGGCCCAGATCCACTTCTACAGAGCAGGCCAAAAGGGTGCGTTTGGAGCTGAGAGGCAATGCATCTGTAAAGAGGACAGCTGTGGTCAAGAAACGTCCATCGACAGCAGAATGGGAGCATGCATGCTCCACAGCCGCAGAGGCACAAACTCTTGATGCATGTCCTGGGCCTCAGCCTGATAGACATGCGGAGGGAAAGGAAGCAGACATCAAAGAGTATGCACTGCGTGATTCCAATCTAAGTCTGTCTGTCTGTTTTTTCTCTTTCTTCTAAAACTTCTCCTTCTTACTGAGACACTCTGGCTGGTGGTGTCTCTGGTCTACCATCTTTGGAACTCTCAACTGACTGGGACGTTGGTGAGCTGTGCATTTTTACCAATGTTTTCGGTAAAATATGTTTTTTAATTTTATGGAAAAACAGGGTGACAGTAGCTGACAATTTCCAAAACCTTTTCCACTTGGAAAAATAAAGCACCGACTGGCAGCTCCACAAGGGCCCAAGAGAAGGTGTCCTTGGCTCAGCTGGTGACCGCGAGCCAGGCGCTGGCATCTGCATGCAGGTGTTTAGAGGGTGCTGCGGCCTCCCCTTTGGTGGGAAGGGAATTTCAAGTGTCCCAACCCAGCAGGGAGTGGTTTCTTCCTCTGCCTTTCACATCGGCTCGTGGCAGCTCAACCAAGAACTGTAGACAAAAGTCTCACTCACCATTCACCTTTCATGCCCACAGATGCTGTGGGAGACTGTGGGAGGGCACTGCCCCTGCCGGCGTGGTTTCAGGAGCATCCGGTGCCCGTCTTTTGCAGCTGATGAGTGAGGACAAGAACACACCCTGGTGGAAGGACTCTCAGCATAGCCCACAGCCGCCACCGATCGAGAATGTCCTGCACCTTCACCCAGGCCTCCCGCGGCCTCAGGAGACCTCTTCTGACTGTCTCCTCCATGGCAGGCAGGGGTCCCGGTGCCGGGGGCTCAACGATGAAGAAGACAAATCTTTGAGGGTCTGGTGGCTCACAGAATGGGCAGAGCAATAACCACGTGCAACACTGCAAGGAGTGTGAGGACTGACACAGACACCAGTCGGGCCCCTCTGAATCCTCATCCCACCCAGGCCTCGACCCTGGACTTCTGAGTCTGTCTCTGCATCGCCCAATTTCAGCAAGGTTCCTGCGAAGTTGGTTTAGCCAGGGTCTCCCCTCCCCCACATCTAACCAAATTCCACATCCCCCACCCTTGGATCTGATCACCCTGGCCTGCCTTCAGCAAGACCCGGTCACGTGGGTTTAGCCCGAATCCCCGAACCCTGACGTCTCCTCTTAGCACCTTTCCGTCCGTCGACCGGAAGGGGTGGAGACCCTGCCCCTTGGCTGGAAATCCCCAATGTCCATGCTGTATTCAGAATTGAGCTCAGTTCTGTGCTGAGGTCTCTCCTCACCTACTCCAACAGTTCCTGACTAAAATCTGTTTGTACCCTGAAACCACTGTCCTGCTCTGGTTTTTCTTTAACAGGGCGGGGAAGAGAACAGAGGTCCTGTCTGGGGTTGTTCAGGAAAAGCTGCTCCAGGGAGGCCAACAGGCAGAGGCGGGGAATCTGGAAGAGCCTGGTGGGTTCCAGAAACAGTGTGCAGAAGGGAAGCTTGGCAATGAGGCCAGAGGCCAGGCAAGGCGGGCTCAGCGTGGCCTTGAAAAGCACACGGGCAGCCTGGGCTTCGGCTGGGGACATCCGGGCTCCTTGGACCCTATCAGGGTTTCAGGGCTGGTGACTCTGCTGGGGCCTCTCTGTCCCACCCACCAGGACAACAGAGAAGCCTCCCGATGATTTTGAACATGACTGCTCCAATCAAACTATGCGACTGAGAAGGAAAGGGCCAAGGATTCATGCAAATGATGGAATCTGTGAATTTAGACCAGGAAGGCATTTCAGGGATTGTCTTAGTCAGCTCCGGCTGCCATAACAAAATGCCACAGACTGGGTGGCTTAAATAACATTAATAGAGGCCGGGCGCGGTGGCTCACGTCTGTAATCCTAACACTCTGGGAGGCCGAGGTGCATGGATCGTTTGAGCTCAGGAGTTTGAGGCCAGCCTGAGCAAGAGCAATACCCGTCTCTACTAAAAATAGAAAGAAATTAATTGGCCAACTAAAAATATATAGAAAAACTTAGCCGGGCATGGTGGCGCATGCCTGTAGTCCTAGCTACTCGGGAGGCTGAGGCAGGAGGATCACTTGAGCCCAGGAGTTTGAAGTTGCTGTGAGCTAGGCTGACGCCACGGCACTCTAGCCCAGGCAACACAGTGAGACTCTGTCTCAAAAAAAATAATAATAATAATAACATTAATAGAAATTTACTTTCTCATAGTTCTGGAGGCTGGAGCCCAAGACCAGGGTGCCAGCACTAGGACTCTCTTCTCTGGTTGTGGTTGT
>CAUYPO010009263.1:0-80747 GCA_963574435.1 Cheirogaleus major
TGCCTGTAGTCCCAGCTACTCGGGAGGCTGAGGCAGAAGGATCACTCCAGCCCAGGAGTTTGAGGTTGCTGTGAGCTAGGCTGACGCCACGGCACTCTAGCCCAGGGAACAGAGTGAGACTCTGTCTCCAAAAAAAAAAAAAAAAAAGATTTCCACCATAAACTAACAAGTACCCTATTATTTTCCATCCCCCTTAATTCCTCAAAATAATGCTGTTGCACACACACAGAGCTATAAATGTGATTTAAACTTTCCAAATTGTAATAGCATTTATTACTAGAAATATATTGTAATTTAAATGTAGTTAGAGTAGAATTGATAGGCTTCCTTTTTGCCAAATTCCCTCCTCTTAATTTTCATAGAATACCTTCTTATCCTGGCTCAAAATAATTTTTTTCTTATAACTTATTCAATATATCTTAAACCAACTCTGGCAAAAGAATATGAAGATATGGAGTTTACATCAGAAAATTTAACCCTACCCTTGCTATTATATTCTAGTATAGAGACTAAAAACATTACTATAAACTATATACAGTTCTAAATTCAGATATGTATTTTATTGTGGTTTATATGATTTTCTCGTAAATAGGTTTGATTATATCTATAGTAAACTCCTAAATTTCTTCCTTTATAAATTTTTTTCTAATATATTTTAAGCTAAGTTATAGTTTGATTTAGAAGGAAGGATAACTTAATGACCACATTGCCTAATCAGGAGATCCACATCTTCATATGTACAGTATTTTAGAAAAAATATATCTGATTATTCCCAATATATGTGTGAGCTGGTGATGTCTTTGTAAACCTCTGTGAAATTGCTTGTTTTTTTCAACATTATATTCGTGTATATTTCAGGAAGACTTCTTAGATCTAACAGTAGCAGTCAAAAATGTATCTGGTTTGGAAGATGCACTCTGGAACATGTATGTTGAAGAGGAAGTTTTTGACTGTGACAACTTGTACCACTGTGGAACTTGCAACAGGCTGGTTAAAGCAGCAAAGGTAAAGATAGATACCTGCCTTTTTCCAGGGTCCCCACTTAGCACACTCTATGTACTTAGTGCTTAATAGCAGGGAGGTCTGTCAACTGAAGTCAACATGTATGAAAAAGTCTGGAGGAGATACTTGAAGCTCTTAACGCTAAGGATTGAAAATACATTTACATTGTTATCTGTATTAATTTTTTACAATAAGGAATTTTTTTAAAGCTTTCAACCCAAATGTTCTCTCAACTTCCTTCCATCCCAGGAAAAATTTATTTGTACCTAAGTGTTTCTTAAGTATGCCTTTGTTGATAAACTCCCCATATGCTGCGTTTTGCAAATTACTGTTGTATAAATATCTATATTTTTATTCCTGCCAGCCGAGAAGCTTATTGAACTTTTCATTTCCTTGTTTACTCCTATGAAAATAGATGGCTCTCTTCATTTTCTTAATATGCAATTATTTTACAATCTTGTCATATCTCCTCCCTCACTCTGGTATATCCAGTATGCCCTTTCCTCTTTCACCAGGTAGGAATACTTAACTTTCTAAGTAAGCAACTTAACAGAGAATACTTATTGTTTTCTTTCTGTACAGCAAAGCAAAACACAAGATGAAAGAAAGGCAGGATTAAAGCAACTGATTTCTTTTGCCATGTGAGAACTAAGAGAGAAAAGTAAAGCAAATCAATAAGCATAGGATTCTGATATTTCTCAAATTTATTCATCATATTCATACATAAATAGCCATTCCTGTAGATACAATTCATGGTTATTTTTGATTCCAGGAAAGAAGAGAAACTTCTCAAGAAGAGAAATAAGAGACAGCTCCCATTTAGGTTAATGGAACACCTCCCCAGTGTTACTTTCATGCTTGTAAATTTTGCACATTCCAGCTCCTTTGTGATGTGGCATTGATTTTTTATATCAGTACTTTGGCATTTCTGAAAAATCTGCCACATATTAGTGTTTTTATCCCAGTTTTAATGTAAGGTCTCCATGCTTTACTGGTTGAGCCCTTTGGATCCAGGATATCTTTTGTCCTAAGAGAGTCTGGTATCTGAATAACTCTCTTTGGGGGACAGATTTTAGGAAAACATTTTGTAGAATTTTTTTTTTTTCACTTTATCTTCTAGCAACCATTCATTTATATTTCCTTTTCACTGTTCTTTTACAATTCTATGTGATTTCTCACTATGGAATTGTTCTTTAATGTATTTTTCACACAGTTTTTCACACAGTTTCACCCAAAGCATTACCAATGCTAGTGGATTACTAAATACTAGTAATCCATTAATATTAATATAAAAATGATTATAGATAATTTATAACTGTCTCTATGTCTAAATATATATAAATTATTGATGCCATTTCCCATTCCTCTGGCTTGGATGTGGTATCTCTAACCTCTCTGGCCTTCCTTCTCAGCTCCTTGTACCTATGGCCAGTGTGGCATCAACCCTGCTTCTGTCATTATCGTCTGCATCATTCGCTATCCCACTGCTGCTGGATAGTATGATATGCTATTCATAACCGTCATCAGCTTGAGCTCAATTCAATCAGTGGTTACTGAGCATCATCTTAAACAGCTACCACAAAAGCCATATTTATGCAGTTACTCCGTGATGATGAAGAGTTAGCTCTGTTCCTATAGCTGGCAGTTACTGAGTTTTTCCAACAAATAAAATGAGCATTGGTTTAGCTAACACATGATACTGATTTTGTATCCTGGCGATTATAGATGAAAATATAATAAAAACAGCAAACCCTATGCCTATAGTTTTCACAATAAGATTTAAAACCAGGGTGAATTTTTATACTGTTTAATGTATATTTCCATCTAGCCTTTACTTCTTTATGAAACCCAAAGAGAGATGTTTATCATTTACTTATTTATTTTCTATTTTACCTTTGTTGTTAAAACTACAGTCTAGGCCAGGTGCGGTGGCTCACACCTGTAATCCTAGCACTCTGGGAGGCCGAGGTGGGCAGATTGCTCAAGGTCAGGAGTTCGAAACCAGCCTGAGCAAGAGCGAGACCCTGTCTCTGCTAAAAATAGAAAGAAATTAATTGGACAACTAAAAATATATAGAAAAAATTAGCCGGGCATGGTGGCACGTGCCTGTAGTCCCAGCTACTCAGGAGGCTGAGGCAGAAGGATTGCTTGAGCCCAGGAGTTTGAGGTTGCTGGGAAGTAGGCTGACACCTTGACACTCTAGCCCGGGCAATAGAGTGAGACTCTGTCTCAAAAAAAAAACAAAAAAAACCTACAGTCTAACAAATAAGTGTTAACTTACTTATTTTGAAGTGTTAACTTCAAAATTTGGAAAAGTCTTAGATACTTATACATTCTTAGTTCTTGGTTAGGCTTAATTTGCACATTAATGAAATAAAAACCTTTGCTAAACAAATACAGTTCTTTATATACCTTTTATACCATTGGTTTAATTCTTTTTCAATGGAAGTTTTTTGATCTAGATACTTTTAAAATTGCATTCTATTCTAGTTGCATTGGATTTGTTGCTTCTAAGTTTAGTTTGGCTATGTTGCCTAAATAAATGCAGATTGTTTTGTCCTTAGCAGTCTTTTCTCAGCCACATATAGTTGAGTTACTCAGCTTTTTAAGGTGAATTTTTAGAGCTTGTTTGAAAATCTACCATGTTGTTATTAATATATTTCTGGGGGCTTTTTTATTTACTTTTTTTTTACCCATTAGATTTGTGGAACTATTATTTTAAATATATTTTTAAGGATGTTAAATATATGTGATTATGGATAATTTTATACATAGGGGAAGAATTTTTTTTTTCTTCTTACAGACCATTAATCCAAGAGGATTGGGGAGAACTGATGACTCTTAAACAAAAAATATCTTTGTGCTTTCGAATTTAAGAACAGTGACTATAAACCCCATTCAATAGATTTTAACCTTTGGGGAGTTAGAATCCTTTTGAAAGTCTAATGAAAGCTATGGATTTTCTCCCCAGAAAAATACATATGCACATAAAATTTTTTAGCATTTCATGGGTTCAGGTCCTTTGAAACAGTTTCTTAGGTCCCAGGTTAAGAGCTGCAGTTCTTCACTAAATAAAAAGAACTGTGTATGGAGACACCAAGGAAAAGGCTAGGAATTGGGCAAAAAATGGGCACCATTAAATAGGGAATATGCCCATGAAATAATATTTTAGGATATCAACACTAAAAACATAAAACAGGATTGTAGATTTTTTTTAGTTGTAAGCATAAATGAATGATGCCACCTTCAGACCCATAAAATAGATGAGTTTATATCAAGAGTTATGTTGAATCCATGGTAATGAGTTTATGTGATCTAAGGACATATTTCTCTTGTAACTGTCATAGGTTGTTGGTTGTTTCTTCCTACTTTAAGAAACATTTTGTATCCCTTTGTATAACTCTGTTTTTAAAAAACTTTGTAAATTTTTCTTTTAACAGTCGGCCAAATTACGTAAGCTGCCTCCCTTTCTTACTGTTTCATTGCTAAGATTTAATTTTGATTTTGTGAAATGTGAGCGCTACAAAGAAACAAGCTGTTATACGTTCCCTCTCCGGATCAATCTGAAGCCTTTTTGTGAACAGGTTTGAACTATTTTATTTTTAAATTCTTTCTTTTCCCCTCCCAAAATTGGATCTTTTATTTATCTGATTTTCAGTTGGTTTATTGCAGAATCTTTCAACCTTGGCACTATTAACATTTTAAGTTAAATTATTCTCCATTGTGGGAGACTGCTCCAGGCATTGTAGGATATTAGTAGCATCCCTGGCCTCTGCCTACTAGATGACAGCAGCATCCGCACTCCTCTTCCCCCAGGTGTGGCAAACAAGAATGTCTTCAGACAAGGCCAATGTCCATGTCCATGTCAACGAAAATCACCCCTGGTTGAGAACCACTGATTTATTTACAGTCCTTTTGAATTTCCAAAGTATGGATTTGTTCTCAGTTCTCTTTATTAAACTCTCCTTGAAAAATCTTTGAAATGAGAATTTAAGAATAAAATTGGAAATGACCCTGCATTTAGAAAACTTGCCGCTAATTGGTACTTTGCTATTTGGATTTAGTTTATTTTAGATGAAATCATGAATTATGCATCTAGAAAGTGAAGAGGCAAATGGAACTATACTAGTCTAAAATTGTAATCCTCAAGACATAGGAAATAAAAAGTTTTGAAAACAAATTAATTACAAAATCAACCTGCTTTATAATCCATTTTCAAGTATTTTTTATATCATTGCTATACATGCCTAGATCAGAGTGATGAGAATGATTGTATTTCTTATCACAAATCATTTTTTGTATTAAGAACTGAATATTTATTAGCTAGGTATTGAATTTCTATGTAAAAAAGTAATATTTTTATAAATGTTCTTAAAATTCAAACTTTTCACACATGAGCCTTCTCTACTTCAAGCCTAACTACTGAGCTTTTTGGTTTTTGTTTTATTGTTTGAATTACTACTCAAAGGTCCTAATTTTCTGTTGACCCTGAACCTGTTATTGGCATACCCAGAATAAATAATTTTCCCAGAGTTAGTTAATATACTTTCCCCTCCTTTTATAAAAGATAGTTTGTCACATGATTTTAATATACTTTGATATAACAAAACTGGAAATTGAGCACTTATCTAGGAAATCCACATTAATTTTACTCTTGGATTTCTGTATTAATGGGATAAAATGTCACTTTGCATCTTTGTGTATACCTCTTGTCTTCTGCCTGAACCAGACATTTTAAAATGTTTCACACTTTAGAAGTATAGTATTTTAAGCAAATAAATTCTTCAAATAACTGGCACCCATATGTACATTTTAACATCATAGATGAACACTGAGTTTAGACATCAAAACTGGAAGGGAGCTTATACCATGTAGTTCAGACTCCTTGAATGTGAAAATTAAGGATTCTTTTTTCTTCTGCACTGGGAATTTAAATAAACTTTAAAAGAAAAAAAGATAGGGTCTTACTCTGTTGCCCACACTGGAATGCAGTGGTGCAATCATAGCTCACTGCAACCTTGAACTCCTGGGTTCAAGTGATCTTCCGCCTCAGCCTTCCAAGTAGCTGGCACTACAGGTGTGTACCACCATATCTAGCTAAGGAATTTAAATAAACAGCTTTAAAGTATCTCTTAATCTATAATTTTTGTTTTGTTTTTAATTGCTGGTGTAGAAGCTCATCAGTTGAGTCACTCATGATTATAGAACATAATAATTATAGAAGAGGATGATCATAGAGTTAATAAAGTAAGAAAGAACCTTGTCATTCCACTAAACTGCCTCTAAACAAGACCAGCTGTTATCCGTAATTGCTAAGTTCCTGTTCTATGTAGAGGACTGAAGTGTCATGAGGGATGATAGTTGATCTGGCTTTGAGGCACACAATAGTTGAAATATAGGACAATTTAAACAGGTAAAGAACACATGCATAAAGCAGTGTAATAGGTATGATACAAAGATGGGTTTCTCTTGCTAAAAATATCTACAACAGACTCACTGATAGGGTAAGGTGTTTAGTTGTATCATTGGCTTACCTGATCTTAGCCAAAGTACATAAAAATAACATCTCTTTCAGATACATGTTCCTGTTTAAGAGGCAGGATTTGATTGGTGTAGTATGATTGGTATTAGATCAATGAACTAAGCGTTTTAAAATTTAAAGCCAGTTATTTAAATTCACCTTTATTTACCAGGAAGTAACAATAAACAGTGAAGTTTCTTATTAATTTCAATAGTTGAGGCTGGGCACGGTGGCTCATGCCTGTAATCCTGGGTCTCTGAGAGGCCGAGGCAGGTGGATTGTTTGAGTTCAGGAGATTGAGACCAGCCTGAGCAAGAGCGAGACCCTGTCTTTACTAAAAATAGAAAGAAATTAATTGGACAACTAAAAATATATATAGAAAAAATTAGCCGGGCATGGTGGCACATGCCTGTAGTCCCAGTTACTCAGGAGGCAGAGGCAGGAGGATCGCTTGAGCCCAGGAGTTTGAGGTTGCTGTGAGCTAGGCTGACGCCACGGCACTCTAGCCCGGGCAACAGAGAGAGACTCTCGAAAAAGAAAAAAATTTCAGTAGTTGAAATTTTTTGCCCTTTCATTATGTATCTTACTTACCATTTTATGTAAACTGTATCAATGTTTATGTTCTTTTTTCTTTTAGAGTGAATTGGATGACTTAGAATATATATATGACCTCTTCTCAGTTATTATACACAAGGGTGGCTGCTATGGAGGACATTATCATGTATATATTAAAGATGTTGATCATTTGGGAAACTGGCAATTTCAAGTAAGTGTAGAAATTCATTTAGAAATATCTGTAATTTCTTTGCTTTTCTATTTCTATTATTTTGTTGAGGATAATCTTTTACCATTTATTATATATCTACTCTGTAGAAAACTTTGATAAGCACTGAAAGTTAATATAGATGTAAGTTTTAAATTTTTATTTCTGAATAATTTCAGGTTTACAGAAAAATTACTAGAATAGCAAATAAGAACACCTCCTGTATATCCTTTACCTAGATTCTCCAGTTAACATTTTGCCACATTTGTGCACCTGCATACACAGACACACACATTATTAACATCATCATTAATAGCGCTGACCCATTTGAGATTAAGTTGAAGACATCAGCCAGATCTAGAGTAACATTTGTAGTTGATGGCCTCCATGCTTCTAGATACACTAAGAGAGACTGAAATGTTGATTTAGTTTGTTTCTTGTTCCCAAATCCTGCTTCAGAAAGCAAAAATGTTGACTTTCTTCCAGGGAAAATTACATGAGGTTGGTCCTGAAAGTTATTCCTTACAGACAGTATGTTCTGAAGAACTACATGTATGTAGGGAACCACTCCTTGAAAGGGAAGAATAGCTGAACTATATGCAGAAAGAACACTACCTGGCTATGATTAGAATATTTGGAATCCTTTGTCTCTAGGCACAGGTAATCTCTCAGGATAAAGGTAGTAAACAGGCAAGCACAGTGTCCAGCAGATGTTTCTACTGAAGGTGAAATTCTTAAAGCAGTAAATCATTATTTGAACATCACAAAGCTCTGGATGAAAAGCTAGTAATTGTTAAAAGATCAGAACAATGAGGAAAAAAATTAACAAATAGATGCTTGGTAGAAGCCATGAATAAGAAAGTATACCAAGCACAAATGGGAATCAATCTTCTGATTGTTGTCTAAGCCATGAGGAAGACCTTGCTATAGTAACAGAGCTTCAAGAATAGACAGGCAGTGCAGAGAGTGAAGCCAAATGAAGAATGCCTGCCTGCCCCTTGATCCACATTACAGAACTGGGAGGAGACTCACTACTGTCAGAAAGGACCTGATCAATTCTGAGGAAACAAGCACAAAATTGCAAAGAGATGACCAAGAAACCACAACCCAAAAAGTAAGACATGAAAGAGAGAATCATCACTCTTGAAATATACTGCCTCACCAGAGTACGAAGCTACCTCTGTGCATGACCTCAGTGCTAAACTTGAAGATGAAATTGCAGATAATGTATGCATCAAAAGACTGAGGATAAATGCTACAAATCAGAAAGATGCCTGAAATCTGAAACTGTCTGAGCAAAAGCTGCAGCAGGCATCAAGGAACACACAGATACACTCCCAGAGGCTGGGAGCACTTTCTAAGTCTGCAAAGAGACATGGTGGTGCTGAAAAAGGGTTACAACAAATGGGAGGCATCATTGGAAGGAAAAAGCCAGGAACTGCTCAAGGCTTCAACTTCATCTTACAGAGAGCATGAAATAAAGCTAATGTCATTGTTTGAAAAATGTGTGTGTGGCGGGGGGGAGGTGTTACGGGGCAATGAGAATGGCCACTCCAAAGAATAAGGATTCTCTACTACAGGAAATGGAAAATGCAAGAAAGTGGGGAAGGTAACGTGGTAAGGATCAGCTCAAACTAAACGTGGAGACACTGAGAGCTGAAACAGACCAGAGGAGGATAAGAAGTGATTCACTTCATCTGATTGGGAGAAGATACTCAACAAACTAGTGTCTAGCATGGAGGCCATCAACTACAAATGTGACTCTAGATCTGGCTATAAAGAGCTTGATCCATGCCTCCCACTTCCTTGGAGGCCTTTTGCTTCACAGGTGGTTGGTATCCTTGGAACATCCTCTGGCAGGTTTGAGGAAGTGGGGCAGAGAAGGCTTCACAAGAGCACCCATTTGGCAGCCCTCTGACTGGTACCGCTGGACCGTCCCAGCCCCACATGGCCAGGGCTGGACACTGGCAGAGTGGAGAAGGATGGGCCCAGCCTATGTGTCATCTGCATCAACTTGTCAAATATTGGGGTTGTGGGCTTAGGTTTCATCTCTGTAATGCCAGCTTGCCTTTCACCTCCTATCACTTTTAAGTCTCTTTTTCCATAGTTGTAAATTTCTTTAAGCACTTTAAATATACTTATTTTATTATTTTCTGTCTGATAATTGCAGTATCTGAAGACTCTGTAGGTCTGATTTGGATGCTGGTGATTCTATTTCCTTATGATTTTGTTATTTTGGACTATAGGCTTCTTGGTTTGTTTGTTTTAAAAAACTTGATTTATAAGAATAATTTGATGCCTTTATTGAAAGTGCTTGCTTCCAAGAAAGATTTGTTTGTTTCTAACACAAGCCTGGGGTTACTACTAGCCCTTAACAACTTTAAAATCTAGACTTGATGGTTTTAGAGCTATGCAGCTAGTGTGAATCTGGGCCACAATCTCACATGAGGACCAATTTAGGATTAGTAGAGGACATGCTTTTTCCCCTTCATCCAGTATCAAGGCCAAGGCAATTCCTTATTGTCCTGTATTGTGGGGTGAATTTTTTTTTAGCTCATGCTTATATCGAGGGTGTTGGGTTCCAGCTTTTTGCTGGATGTTGTCGTTATGATGTAATAAAGAGTATGTATTTGGTCTTTGTCCCCACAGTTAGCACAGAGCTCTTTGGAATTTCCTTAGTGGTGGGAGTGTCTTTTGTTATTCATAATGAACTTCTTTCCACCATACCTGAGTTGATGCTAATGAGGTCACTCCTAGATGCCTCAGGATGGAGCTAGTGGCCAGAGGCACCAGTCATGTTATTGAAGGGTTGAAACTTCCAGGCCTATTTCCTGACCTTGGGGAAGGAAGAGGGATAGGAGATTGAGTTCTGTCACCAATGACCCGTGATTTAATTAGTCATGCATCTGTGATGAAACTTCAGTAAAAATTTTTGGAAAACAAGGTTTGAGAAGTTTCTGGCTTGGTGAACCCAACCACATGCTGGGAGGGTGGCCACCCCAATTCCATGAGAACAGTCTCCTGAACTTCGGACCCTTCTGGACCTTGCCCCATGTATCTCTTCATCTGGCTGTTCATTTGTATCCTTTATCATAAACTGTAGTGTAAGTATAAGTTTCTGAGTTCTGTAAGTTGTTCTAGAAATGTGTGAACCTGAATTAGGGATTGTGGGAACCTTAGAATTTGTCAGCCAGACAGAAGTTCAGGTAGCCTAGGGACCCCGTTTGTGGTTGGTGTTTGAAGTAGGTGAGAGTTTTATGGGACTGAACCCTCAGCCTGTAGGATCTGTGCTATCACCAGGTAGTTAGTGTCAGAATTGAAGTGAATTATAGGCACCCAGTTGATGTCAGAGAATTGGTTGTTATTTTAAAAACCAAACACTCAGCTCCATATTTCAAGTAGGTCTTGAGCTTCCTCTCTCGAACCATGTCCTATATGAGCATCAGGATGGAAGCTCAGTGTCAGTAAAGTTGATGTCTTACTCTGTTCAGGCTGCTATAACAAGACACCTTGGACTGGGTAATTTATAAACAACAGAAATTTGTTGTTCGTAGTTCTGGGGACCGGGAAGTCCAAGATCAAGGCATCAGCAGATTTTGTGTCTGTAAGGACTTGTTCTGCTTCAAGATACTTTTTGCTGTGTCTTCACATGGTAGAAGGTGCAAATGCAAACAAGCCCTCAGGCCTCTTTTATAAGGGCACTAAACTCATTCATGAGGACTCTGCTCTCATGACCTAATCACCTCCATAAGGCCCCACTGCTTAATACTATTGCATTGGGGATTAGGTTTGAACATATGAATTTGGAGGGAACATAAACATTCAGACCATCACAGTTGGAGAACTGGAGGCCTCATCTCTGGATTCCTTCCCTGGATTCCCATCTCACTTTTTGACTTCTGAAGGTTTTCCTGATGTTCTTGCTAGTTCATCATGTGTTTAAAAAGATGTTCCTTTGTTTTATTTTGTTTTTACTTTATCCAGCATTTTTATTAATTTTGCAGCAGAATGGTTGTATCTGGTTTGCCATATTCTAACATTTCTTGATTATTTTTGTCTTGTGTTGGTTGTTTAGGTCTATTTGTATTTATGTTTTTAAGCTAATTTAAAATACTTTTGCAAGATGACATATATGAAAAAAAGTCAATAACAATAGCTTACCAGGGTATTAATCATTTTGACGTGTTCCCCAATACCTTCATAGGATGGGGTGAAAACTTGGATGATCCCGAAATAGAAGGGAGTATTTAAGATGAGCCTGCAAAGATGGGTAGGATTTCCGTAGGCCAACATAAATGAGTGAGAACATACTGGATGAAGACCAGAAAATATTTTGAGCTGAATGGTAATGAAAACCTAAAGTATCAAATTACTCAGGATACAGCTAAAGTAGTGCTAAGCCAGAGAATATTGGAATCTACCATATATATTGTGCTAGAAACTTTACTTATCTCACAATATCAATTTACAGAGAAGGCCAGAGAGATTAAGTAACTTGTCTAGGATTGTTCAGCCAATAACTGGAATTCAAAGGCAGTTTTACCTGATTCCAAAACATAATATACAGATTATTATGATGTTTTTTATCGTTATTTCCCCATCCTGAAACTTCCATGACATAGACATTCCAATTTTGTTAAGTACTTTTTAAGGGATTAGTAACAGAAACTCTTTTATTGTTTTCCTTTCTAGGAGGAAAAAAGTAAGCCAGATATGAATTTGAAAGATCTTCAGGATGAAGGAGAGATTGATGATCCACTGATGATTCTAAAAGCAATCTTATTACAGGTAGTGTATGTATGTGTATGTGTTTGTGTATATGTATGTATCATATATATATGTGATAGATTTCAGTTTCTTGACCAAAAAAATTTAAAAAAAATAAGAATTTTTTTAAATTTATAAATTTAAAAAATAAAATAAAAAAAATATATGTGAGATTCATTTGGGAGATCTAATATTGTTACCATTCATAGTCTTTTTCGTTTAGGACATTCTCCATGTCTACATTTTAAAATTTTTTGTTAGGGTTTTCTGGTTATAAAAGAAATACATTATCATGGTAGAAAGTTCAAGGGAAAAACCCAGGCAATATATAAAGAAAATGAAAAGCATAAATAGACCATATACCAACAGTCATTGTTAACACTTTGATTGTATTTTTTGCATTCTGTTTTCTTTGTATATGTATATTGGGGTTGGGTTATGAATTTTTTTGGTTATTATTGTCATTTTAAACAGAATTTTACCTGTAGTATATGACTTTTAATGTTTGTTTAATATCCTGTTTTAAAGATGTTAGGTCTCCTGTCATTTATTCATTCATTCTCAGTGATTTTTTATAATTTCTATTAGGGACCTGGGCTGAGTCCTTTACTATGTTGATTTGATCTGTGGGCACTGTGTTAGTTTTCTAGGCCTGCCATACAAAATACCACAGACTGGGTAGCTTAAACCAACAGTCCCCAACCTTTTTGGCACCAGGGACCGGTTTCATGGAAGACAATTCTTCCACGAAATGGGGGGGAGGGGAGAGGTGGAGCTCAGGCGGTGATGTGTGGCCCTGTTTTCCCAACAGGCCACAGACTGGTACTGAGCCGCGGCCTAGGGTCCGGGGACCACAGGCAACAGAAATTTCTGACAGTTTTGAAGGCTGAAAGTCCAAGGTCAAAGTCTCGGCAGTTTTAATTTCTTCTAAGGCTTCTCTCCTTGGCTTGCAGATGGCTGCCTTCACACTGTGTCCTTGCACGGTTTTTCTTCTGCTCATGTGCATCCCTGTCTCTCTGTGTTCAGATTTTCTGTTCTTAGGGGAACACCAGTCAGATTGGTTTAGGGCTCACACTATAATGAAAACGGCTTCATTTTAACCTAATCGCCTTTATAAAGTCCGTGTCTCCAAATACAGTGACATTCTGAAGTATTGTGGGTTAAGGATTCAACATATGAATTTTGGGTAGATACAATTCAGCCTATAGCAGCCACAACTCACCCGCCTTTAGAACTTGTTTCTACTTTGACACATTCAGATAAGATATTAATAATCTTTCTTTTTGGCACTTAAATATTTCTTCTTAAAACTGCATATAATATCAGGAATTTGCCAAACCTCAGGCCATTCTTTGGATATATCTATTTAAATGGTTAAACTGTGGCACACAAAAAGTGGCAAAAATCCAAATTTTCTAAACTGAGGCTTAATCTACTTTTTAAAAAAACGTTTGCTGTCCTAGGCATGTTTAATTAGCTGTAATCCAGTTATTCCCTTTGAATTATAAGTGCATAATTATTTCTTATCAGGTTTTCTTAAGTGACTTTGTATTTCTTTCATAAGGAGGAGAATAATCTAATTACTGTTGATCAGCTGGGCCAGAAACTCTTGAAAAAGACGGGAATATCTTGGAACAAGAAATACAGAAAGCAGCATGGACCACTGCGAAAGGTGATAATGTCATCATAATAGAAGTCCTAGTCCCAGGAGATTTTATTATGACCCTAGCAACATGAATTTCTCTGCATGAAAGTGTTTAAAATATGGGCAAATAAATTCAGTAGTTTTGTTTAATGGCTAAAATTCTACTAAGTTACTTGTTAATTAAAGTTATTGATTACAGAACCAAGAAGCAAGCAAAAAAGGGGAGGGAGTGGCTTCTAATCGCAACAGCAAAAAAAAAAAATGTCACAAAGTTCAAATTCTAAAGCTTGTCATTTTACTTACAGAAATGCCTTCAGGTACTTGATCTTTCTTTTTTTTTTTAATTTATTTTATTTTATTTTTTTGAGACAGTCTCACTCTGTTGCCCACGCGAAGAGTGCTGTGGCGTCAGCCTCACTCACAGCAACCTCCAACTCCTAGGCTCAAGCAATCCTCCTGCCTCAGTCTCCTGAGTAGCTGGGACTACAGGCATGCACCACCATGCCTGGCTAATTTTTTTCTATATATATTTTTAGCTGGCCAATTAGTTTCTTTCTGTTTATAGTAGAGACAGGATCTCGCTGTTGCTCAGGGTGTTTCGAACTCCTCACCTTGAGCGATCCGCCTGCCTCGGCCTCCTGGAGTGCTAGGATTACAGGCGTGAGCCACCACACCCTGCCTTGATCTTTCTTTTATACGGAATTCTAGTAAATTTGGTGTTTACTAGAACCTAAGCTGTAAGAGTAGATGAAAAAACTGATACTGCCAGAAATAAGAGGTAACAACTTGACTGAAAAGAAGCAAAGCAGCAGAACATTTAGTAAACATTTTGAAGCTGTTTCCTATAGGAGCCAAACACTTACCCACATCAATAAGTGTTTAAGTGCATCTTTTAATTAGATCACAAAAAAATAGATTTTTTTGTTGCTTCTTACATTATCTTGGAAAATTGTGTTTTTTAGAGAATTTGTCTTTTTATCTCTGGTGTCAGATTTATTGGGCATAAAGTTGTTCAAAATATCTTGTATTGTCCTTTTCGTGTCTGTAGAACCTGAAGATCCTCCTTTTCATTTCTGATATTAATAATTTGTGTTTTTGTCACTTTTTTCCTCATCAGTCTTGCCTAGGGGGTTGTCAACTTTATTTTCATAAAACTTTTCAAAAACCAACTTTTGCCTTAGGTATAATTAGATATAATTCTATTGATTTTCTCTACTGCTTATCTATTTCTATTTCATTGATTGCTGTTCTTATTTTTAATTATTTCCTTCCTTCTACTTGCTTTAATTTAATTTGATCATCTTTTTCTAGTTTCTTGGGTTGATATCTCAGTTGTTTTTAAACCTTCTTTCTGATACCTAAAGCTATAGTTTTCCTCCTAAGCACTAATTTAGCTGCAGCTACATTCAGCATGCTTTCATTATCATTCAGTTTTGTAATTTGCCTTATGATTCTTCC
Source organism: Cheirogaleus major (assembly GCA_963574435.1). NCBI lineage: Eukaryota > Metazoa > Chordata > Mammalia > Primates > Cheirogaleidae > Cheirogaleus > Cheirogaleus major. The sequence continues at coordinate 15,157 of CAUYPO010009263.1, forward strand.
TTTGACCCACAAGTACTTTGGAAATGTGTTGCTTAATTTCCAAATATTTGGAGAATTTCTAACTATCTTTTTGTTACGTCAATATATTGCTTTACAAGTAATGCCATTGTACTAGGGGAACATACTATGTATGATTTCATTTCTTTTGAATTTATTGAGATTTGTTTCATGGCTCAGAATATGATCTGTCTTGCTTAATGTTCTGTGTTCACTGGAGAAGTTTTTTCTTCAGTTGTTGGGTGAACTGTTTTATAAATGTCAACTAGGTCAAATTGGTTAAGAGTATTCTTTGTTTCTTCTCTATCCTTACTAAATTTTTTTTCTTTTCTATCAGTTACCAAGAGAGGAGTTTTAATCCTAACTATAGTTGTAGATTCGTCCCTTCCTCCTTTTAGTTTCAACAACTTTTGCTTCATGTATCTTGAAGCTGTGTTATTAGGTGCATACACATTTGGGATTGTTAGGGCCTTCTGGCATGAAATGCCCTTCTTTACCTCTGCTGATATTCCTTGCCTTGAAATCTACCATTTCTGGTGCATTAATGTAGCCATATAAGCTTTCTTATTTAATGTGTACATTTCTCTGCTGAAATTTCCCATCTCTTTATTTACCTAGTCTGTCATCTTTTCCTATAAATCCTTTAACATATTTATAACAGCTGTTTCCTGTTATAATATCTAGATTAATTCTGAATCTGTTCCTATTGACTCTTTTTTTTTCATCTCTTGATTATGAATCATGCTGTCCTGTTTCTTTGCATGTTACATAATAATTTTTAATGTATATTTTTATTTTTTAAGTTATAAATCAACAAATTATGGTTAAATATTTATGGCGTACAAAGTGATGTTATGATTCTGAATACAATGTAGAAAAATTATTAATAAATCAAGCCAATTAACATATCCATTACCTCAAATACTTACCATTTTTTGTGGTAAGAACTTTTGAAATTTACTCTAAGTGATTTTGAAATGTACGTTGTTGTTAGGTTATTAAGTATGAAATGTCTGCTTTCCTTAAGTACTAAGTTTGACAGTTGTTATCTCTGACATTTCACTTTGACACTTCTAGTTTTATGTTTATTGTGAAGATATGTCCTCACTCTTTCAAACACACATTTTGGCTTGTGATTATCCTCACAAGCCAGGGATAAGTAAAAAATTCATGTTATTTTCGAATATGAGTTCCGTTCTGGAACCAATACAGTGCAAACAGATCGAAATATCAGCAAAGTGTTTGGGAAGGATGTGGCTGATGAACACACAGTACCTCAGTGGATTTGAGAAGTTCCATTCTGGTGTTTTTAATCTTGAAAATGAGCCACCTGGGCAACCTGAGACCAAAGTGGATAATGATGAGCTGAAAGCTATAGTGGAAGAGAATCCATCTCAACCTACAAGTGAATTAACAGCAAGGTTTGATGTCACTATTCCAACAATATTAGACCATTTGAAACAAACCAGCAAGGTAAAGAAGCTTGCTAGATGAGTTTTGCATGAATTAAACGAGCATCAGAAGAGAAATCATCTTGAAGCTTGCCTCTCTTTGCTGTCACGACATAAAGGTGAACCATTTCTACACCATATTGTTATGTGTGATGAAAAATGGGTTCTGTTTGACAATCGCAAGCGTTCAGCAAAATGGTTGGATAAAGATGAAGTGCCAAAACACAGTCCAAAACCGAATATTCATCAAAAATAGCTAATGGTGTCTATTTGGTGGTCCAGCGCTGGTGTTATCCACTGCAGCTTCATGAAACCTGGTCAATTACAGCAGATGTCTGCTGCAACCAATTGGGTGAAATGATAAGGATACTTGCGATTAAGCGGCTGAGATTGGTCACTAGAGACAGGCCAATCCTCTTGCAAGACAATGCTCATGTTGCACAAACAACCCTGCTCAAACTACGGAGGCTGGACTTAGAAACTCTCTGTCATCCACTGTATTCTATTCACCAGATCTTGCACGAACTGACTACCACTTCCTCCAGGCTTTGGACCACTTGTTGCAAAGACAAATATTCAGTTCTTAACAAGCTGTGGAAAAAGCCTTTCGCAATTTCATGGCCACTCACTTTTTAGGCTACTGCGCTGCTGGCATAAACAAGCTACCATTAAGATGGCAAAAGTGTGTCAGTAGTTTAGACACATACTTTGATTAATCGTACTGCTTCTTGTTAGAGATACAATAAACTATTGATTCAAAATTGAACATTTCATATTTAATGACCTAATATTTACTGTACTCACCACACTGTGCAATATATCCAAGAAAACCTCAAAATGTATTCTTCCTGTCTAATTGTGGCTTTGTGTCCTTTGACCATCATCCCTCCATCCCCCCTCTTTTAATCTTATGTTATCTACTGGACATTGTGGATGATGTGTTGTAGAGACTCTGGATGATGTTATTTTTCTCTGAAGAGTTTTGCATTACATTCTCTATCAAGCCCATCAATTACTTTTGAATCTTTTTGATCCTCTGGAAGCTTCATTTTGGGCTTTGATAGGGTGGGTCTGTTACAATTTTGCCTTTAGTCATGGGAAATGGCTCTTAGTCCTGGGTCATGGTCCTTCCTTTTAAGGTAGAACTAGCAAACTATAGCCTGTGGCAAAATGAGGCCTGTTGCCTGTTTTTATACAGCCTTTAGCTGAGAACAAGCTTTGTATTATTAAATGGTTACTTTTTAAATGATTCTATAAGCACCTCCATAATGTTCTCAATTTTACCTCTAAAGTATTTACCATGTGGCTCTTTAAGAAAAAGATTGCCATCCTCTTCTAATTTGCCAGGACTTGAATTTCCATGTTCTATCTCCTTGGCAGCAGGCAGCTCTGCTCAGATAGTAAACCTAGCTGTTGCTTTCTACTGGATGCTTTGGGGTCCACCATTTAGGAATTAGCCAAGGATTTAGGGGGATTCGATACAGATTTGGGCTCCTTTATGGCACGTTTTCTTTTACTTTCTTGCATTTCTGGTAGTCTCAACTTCTCTGTCCTCAGCCCAATAAGACTCCTGCCTTCTTAAACTCTATTCTACAATGCCCTGCTACAAACTGAGACTTTGAAATATTAAGTCCTCTCCACTTTATGTCTACTTTTGGTTACTTTCCCAACAGTTGTTTTCATTGTTTTGTCTAGAGTTTATCACTTATATCAGGAGGGTTAATCTAATAAAAGCTCTCTGCCATTACTACACTGCACTGAAATTTGAGGCTTAAAAGAGTACATTTTCAACTATCAAACAAAGAAAAACTTGAGTATACAGAAAGTTCATTACTTAAAGAAAAGGAATTTCACTACTCAGAGCTTTCAAATTTTCATTACTTTATTGTATATAAAACAAATTAGCTGCAAAACTGTTTTACCCTCTGTTCTCATACAAAGTGTTAACAATATTGTCTTTGGGTCATATGCCCTATGTCATAGGCCTATGCTCTTCTGTTTGTGATAAAATAATAGTTTTGATTAGAGAGTTGACATTACCACAAATTACTTTCTTTCCAAGAGAAAAATGAGAAAATCACCTTTCCATGGTGATTGATGAGGTAAGCAAGTGATTTTCTATATAAAGTAAGTTTTTTCAGGGAGAGGAGGAGGTGATGCAAATCCGCATAGAGATTAGGGAGTTAAGAGAGCAGAAGAGTAGGGGATGAAGAGGCAGAGTAGGCAGTGGGAAGAGAGTTTGTTTTTTTTTTTTCTCCTAATCCTTTAGCAAGAAGAACTTGAGAAATAGTCTTTGGGATTATGATTTAAGCCTTTCTATGCTTTGATTTTCTGAACTTACCTGTCAGCTTCCAGAATAGACAACATTCAATTCAGTTAATCTTAAAAGATAATTTAAGCTTACAGTACCACTTTATCCTAACAGAGTCTTTTTGGGTCACTAGTTTTCAAATTATATTTTATAGTCATGCACTGTGTGCTTGCCTTTGTTTTGTGTTTTGTTTAGACTGCTTTTAAATATTTCAAAAGTGTTTGTTTTACCTGTTTAATCTGTTTTAGTTAAACACTTTTTTGAAACAGCATTAATAAGGTGTAATTATAGTGCTTTTTAGCTTGTGGCATGGCAACTTTCTCCCTTGACATAACTATTAATATTAGACTGTTGAACAGAACGCTCTGGTTTTATTAAATGTTTTATTATACCCAAATGGATTTCTTCCCACTCCAGCTGGCCAGGCCAAATTAAAAATGAAGTTAAATGCTCTCATCACAGAAAGGAAGAAAAAATTATTTTTATCATGTCTAATTTTTTAAAAAATTTTATTAACCTAATATTTGTTTTTTTGTTTCTGTATAGTTCTTACAGCTCCATTCTCAGATATTTCTACTCAGTTCAAATGAAAGTACAGTTAGTCTATTGAAGAACTGTTCTCTCCAGGCTGAGTCTGATTTCCAAAGGAATGATCAACAGATTTTCAAGACACTTACTACAGAATCCTTGGGATTAAACAATAGCACCGCCTATCCTCACTGGTTTGATATAAATGATTCCAAAGTCCAGCCAATCAAGGAAAAGGATATTGAACAGCAATTTCAGGGTAAAGAAAGTGCCTATATGTTGTTTTATCGGAAATCCCAATTACAGAGACCCCCTGAAGGTATGAAAAGAAAAATCTACCTATTTGTTTAAGTTAATGACTTTAGAAGATACACATCAAATGCTGTTTGAGTTTTTACCCTAACAATTTGTCATTTTATAAAGATTATATATTTCTATTAATTTTCTCTCGTATAATAATATGAGTTCATAGTTAGATTTTCAAAATTGGCTTATCTTGGTCACACAATATAATATCTTCTTATTGTGTTAACAAACTTGAGTGCTGTTGTCCCATGCTTGGCTCTGTCATTGAGCCTTATGTTGCCTTTGAGTTGTAAGTGGCCTTGGTCTTATTTTCATATCTTCCCCTTTGTTTTTCTCTCTCTTTTATCTTTTTCCTCAAGGTAATGTGTTCTTTGAGCAGTTGAAATATCTTTGAAGCACTCTTCGTTGAACTTACTAAGAGAGCCCAGACCATGGGGGTTAACCATTGAGACCCATAATAATAAAGAGAATTTTTTAATTGAAGCTGATATTAATAACATGAATAAGTCAGTAAGACTTTTTGATCAACTCCCAAAGTCTACTCAAAAGTAAAAAACCCTAATTAGGAAAGCTTTGTAAATTGAGTCATATCTGTGATTAGAGATGAGGATAATGTTCTTAGAGAATGAGCATAGTGATCATTTTTATAAAGAAAAGGATAAAGCAGTTACTAATTTTCATGTGAATCAAAGGAAATTAACTTTCTAGATCTGAAACAGTTATATAATTATGCTTTGCATAATTCTGCTTTGCAGAAAGGCGTTGCATTTTTCTGGGAGAAAAAAAAGATACAGTAATAAGCCTGATGAAAATATTGTGTATCAGAATTCACAGTTATGGAATATTGACAGAAAAAGAATGTCTTCAGATGGAATATTGGTCTTTGTTATGGAATTGAATTTTAGTATCAGCATAACTAGAGCATATACTGAATGACAGTTTTTCAGTTAGCTTAGGAATTGAATAAAGGTCCAGCCAAAATCTTGATGCACTTTTTTGGAGGTGAAAGGACAGAACTTTATAAAATGATTCTAAAATTCATGTAGATAAAGTAATGAACGTTAAAGAAGGGACTACTGAGGGGAAATTTACTATACTAGTAAAAACATATTTATAAAGTTATAGCAATGAAGGCAGTGTAGTGATAATGCAAAGAGTTGAACAGATCATTGAAAGAGAGCAGTAAGCCCAGCATATGATCCAACCACATGATCCAAGCGTATTTGTGATTTTAATCCACGGTAAGGTAGTTCTTCAGATAAATGGGGAGGGGGAGTGAATTACTCAGTAAATACAACTGGGAAGTTGGTTCAGTTGCTAGGGAAATAACTAAGTCATTTTCCCTATTATACCAAACACTTAAATGATAGCTCCTTTAATGTTTATGTAAAAAAGGAAACTTAAAATGTATAAAACTTAAATATTTATCTGATGTTAAGATAGAAATGACTTTTCTAAGCTTAAAAGCAAAGAAAGGAAAAAATTAAGGAAAAGTGATATAAACCTTAAATAGAATTAAAAGACAAATGGGAAAACAGTAAAATACGTAACTAGTTCCCCTATCTGTAGAGTGCTCTTACATCTGTTCCATTGTGCTCAGTAATACATTGGGAAAAGGATATAAATAAACAGTTTACAAAAGAAGGAATTCCTATTTCTTCAAAAAATATTTCAACTTAACCCATGATGAAAAAAATGTGAATTACAATGAGATGAACAGCAATGAGGTGGCACTTTTTTCCTACCAAGTCAAATACAGTTGATGCCTCCTCCACAGCTAGTAGTTATGTAAATTAATATGATCAGTGTGGATGTACGTATTTAAAAAGCATTACAACAAGCATGCCTTTTAAACCAGTATTTCTACTTCCACAAATTTGTCTTGAAATAATCAGAGATGTGTATGGATATTTATATTCAAAGATGCTTGTTGCTCCCATTATTTTATAATAGTGACTAACTGGAAATCACCTTAATGTCCAGCAGAAAAAGATTGGATAGATTAATTATGCTACTTACACAATAGACTACTATGCAATCATTTATTCAAGGCTTTGGAAAAATACAACATATGAAATGAAAAAGCAAATTACAAAATTTGGTAAATATGATCCCAGTTGTAAAAAAAACAAAAGTATGTATGTGTGTTTGTATATGTCTCTTGGGAGTGAAATTACAGGTAGTATCTTTTTTTTTTTTACACTTTTAAAAATAATTTTCAGAATTTTTACAGTAAGTAATTATTACATTTGCAATCAGGATGAAAATGTGGGTACTCTTTTTAAAAAGTATACTTAAAAAGAGTTGAAATGGAATTCTTCTAGCATGACTTAAAGAACTATTTACCCTTCATTTTTTCTAACCTTTTCATTTTTCAGATGGAAAAACTGAGATCTAGAAAAAATTAATATTCACACAGCTAGTTAGTGGCACTCTTCCTAGCTCCCAGCACAGTCCTTTCTGGTTCTCATGCTACCTCTTCAGCACTCAGATTTCATTTAGCCAACACAAATTAATGAAAAGTTTTGTTCACAGCTCGAGCTAATCCAAGGTATGGAGTTCCATGTCATTTGCTGAATGAAATGGATGCAGCTAACAATGAACTGAAAACAAAAAGGTAGTTTTAAATTACTTTTAGAGTTTAAGTAGTATTTCTGGAGAATGAAGATCTAATTTAGGCCATAAGCATTCAATAATTAAAATTAAAAAGAAAAAAATAGTCAACTAATTAATGCCAGTATTTGTTTGGCTGCTGAATTTTTATAGGAGGGTGTCCTTTACTTTGAAAATCATCCTTATCCATGAGAGTAAACTAAATAATGACATATAAAATGGCCATCGCTAAGTGGGTATCAAAGCCTAAGAAGACTAGAGAAACCGGTGAGCACACAATTGGGTTAAATGAATTTGCATCCTGGCCCGGCCATATTACTCTCTTGGGTACAAAGAGAACCTGTCAATAAAATGACCCTTCTTATTTAAGTATTGTGGAGAACTGGCATGTAGTGACAGAAGACCAGAGGTGGCCAGATTTTCAAAAGAAAGGAAATATGGATTCTACAAACAGTTGAGTCTAATGTTAATCTTGGGCAAACGCCTATCATGTATTCTTAAAGGGTTGGCTTATGAGAACTTGATGATCTCAGTATTCTCTTTTGAGGCCTAACACTGGACCCTGAAGAACTGATTCTTTATTTGTGCTCTGACAGGGTCAATAGGATATTAGGTTAGGGCCCAGTGGGCTGATTGTATAGCAGGGATGTGTGTACCATTTTTATCATTGACTTAGAGCTAAGGAAGAACATAGCAAGTACAGTGAATGACACACCAAGATCAAAGGAACTCTCAACAAAACCCAGGGTACTAAAAACATGAAAACCTAACAGAGTGCAATAAGTGTAAAAAATAACCTGCATGAGTGATCTAGACTAGCAGTTGGTATTAAAAAAAAAATTTAGAAAACCAGAACAACTTGAGGGGTTTTAGCCAGCCAGCCCTAAGTTCTTTAATGTAGTCATGCTCTCTGACCACATTAATATTAATAGAATGGTATCTCGTGTACCTGAGTCATGGTGATAAGCCTTATTCCAGCTCTAAATGGTCAGAGTCCACTTAGGGTAATGTGTTTGGCACCGTGCTGAGTCAGCTGAGTGGATTCAGAAAAGAGCAGCTAGAGCCAAGCTATTGCTAAAGACATTTAACCTGGAGAATATAGACTCAGGAAGTTCATGCTAGTGACTTTTAATATTTTATGGGAGAATCTGTGGAGACTAATCAAAGTAAGGATAACGAATGACATAGAAGTTGGTAAGCCTGCCACTTATCACAATTAAATGAGCAGGTTTCTAGCATTTAATTCATAATTATAACCTCAGGATTTGAAGATTTTTAGTGGCTGGGCATGGTGGCTCACACCTATAATAGCATTTTGGGAGGTAAGGGGGAGGATTGTTTGAGGTCAGGAGTTTGAGACCAGCCTGGGCAACATAGCAAGACCTCATCTCTACAAAAAAATTTTTTTAAAAATTAGTTGAGCATGGAGGCACCTCGCACCTGTAGTCCCGGCTACTTGGGTGGCTGGGGCAGAAGGATCGCTTAAGCCCAGGAGTTTGAGGCTGCAGTGAGCTATGATTGCACCACTGCAATCTCTAAAAAAATTAAAAAAAGATTTCACGAGTTCAGAGAAATGTGATTAATATGGCATAGTCTATGTTAAAACAGTTTTACCTTGGAATTCATGGTGACAGAGCTGAATTTTTGCTATTTATTGAAAAACTGAAGTGAATCATTTTGACACATAAAAGATAAGGATGTTATTTAGGTGAAATGGAGACCTTATTTGTATTATAAATCAGATATTTTTTATTTGAAATGAAATAGTGTCATATAAAAATGTAGTATTTATGTATTTTTTATGCCTCTTTAAAGGGCAGAATGTGATTCTGCAAACAGTAATTTTGAATTGCATCTCCACCTGGGCCCTCAATATCATTTCTTCAATGGGGCTCTGCACCCAGTAGTCTCTGAAACAGAAAGCGTGTGGGAGTTGACTTTTGATAAAAGAAAAACTTTAGGAGATCTCCGACAATCAATATTGCAGGTAATTTAGCCTTACTTCCTCTTAATTTAGACATTAAGGTCCATCTCGAGCATTTCATCCTATTTAGGATATAACTTTGTTTCTCAAAGCTGCTTAGGAAAATTTTACATCTGCCATTTCATGGAAGGCTGACCTGAATGTTCTCCCCTACTTGTAAGTCTTTTATAGAGGCTTTTCTGCACATCTCCTAACAGCAGCTTTTCAGGTGGAGAAACAGGCCTGGTACATTTTATTTGGGGGGAAAAAGAATATAAATATGGTCGTCTCTTTTTATGGAAAATAAAGAGAATTACTTTTCAAAGGGAGTGAGAAGATACAGATGAGCATGTTGCTTAAAACAGAACTCCTAAGCAAGTAAAAGCAACGGATTTAGTACCCTCCAATATAAGACAACATTTATTAATAAGATTCTTAAGTGAATAAAAGTATGTTACTAGACTATAGTGAAAACAACGTTGTAATCATTGTCTCCAAATAATTTATCCAGCTGTGTTGTAATGATGGTAATAGCAACAGTTGATATTCCTTATGTTACTCACACTGCTTTCATATGAACTGTGTAATGTGGTTCTTTGACCTCAGGAGGGCAGGCTAGCCCCATTTTGAAGATGAGATCATTGAGATTTAAAGAGACCCAATGTCTTGCCCATGGTCAGAAATCTAGGCATAGTGGGACCCAGACTCCAGCCAAAGTCTCCCCATTCTCCATCTAGGGTCCTTTTCTCATAATCACACCTACTTCCTGACCAAGGAAAGGGAGATAGAAAATGTAAGCTTTTTCATGTTTTTCCCAGAAGTAATTTAAATGAATTTTCTGAAAAATTGTATCACTCACCAAAATTATTAGCTTCCTTTTGATTTTTTTCCTCTAAGAAAAGCAAACCAATTTCTGTTTTAACTTTAGCTGATTTGAATGTTATTTAAATGTTGGATCAGTGTCAAGATCTCTAAAATGGCCTAATACTTCTGAACTTTTTCATTAAAAGTTTATTCCTGGGCCAATTCTGACACTTTTGCTATAGGTGGATGTGGGGATCTGAACCTGTCTAGGGTGACATTTCAAATGGAAAATATCTTATTTACTTCATTAGTTTTAGATACACTCCAGCCTGTGCTTTTTGTTTGTTTTAAGTGTACATCTATACTATTATCTTAGAAGTAAGCCACTGGCAAGAGGTTAAGCAACTGACACAGCAAACTAATCACTTATAAATATGAAATTTCTTTTTAAGAGAAATGTCTTCTGGTATTGCGGAGAAAGACTAGGTAGGCATGACCTTTATGGGTGATATTTTGGTGAGGTTATCACAGTGCCCAGAGTCTCAGATCTAGAAACTTAAAGAACAAATCCCTGGTAATCTGTTAAGTAAACTAATAAGCCACTTATTAAACTTACAAATTTACATTCCTTTCAGGGAACTAGAATAACAGTGCGTGCTAGAGTTAGTGCTGCTTTTCCCTGAACAGGCTGATTAAGCAAATAAGTTCTTTTGGGAAAAGTTGCTAAGCTGGCGTGCTGTTCAGTTTGCTTTCTGATAAAAGTGGTCTTCACATAAATTAAGTAGAACTGTTTAGACAGTTGTACTTCTTGTGTATGCCAGAGTTCTTCAGTCAGGAATGGTTGAGATTAGCCATTTTTGGATTTGGCTAATTTAATAAGCGATATCTTATTTCCAAATTTTTCCTGTTAGGTAGGAGAGGGAGTGTTCATTTGCTTGCTCCTGCTTCACCTACCTATGTGAATTGGCACAGTGCTCTTCTCACCTACCCTGCAAAGGTGCAGTCTTCCTATCTTTGTAGACATATATGTGTGTATTACTTTTCATTATTCTCTTTTCTTTCATTAATATTCTTTAGCTGTTAGAATTTTGGGAAGGAGATATGGTTCTTAGTGTTGCAAAGCTTGTACCTGCAGGACTTCACATTTACCAGACACTTGAAGGTAAGATAAAGATGAAAACACAGCAGTTTGCTTTACACATTTATGTTTTTGTGGGGCTTGTCTGATTTTCTACCTTTTGCCAGTGCTTCGCCCACCTACTGCTTCCTTAACTATGTAGATTGTCTTCACACTGTCAATTTTCAAAAAGAAATAATTTTTCCAATTTATATAATAAATGAAATTCTTCTAACATGGAAACCTTTTATATTTTGTGAAATTAAAGCAACTTCACAGCCAAAAATTTCTTTAAAGTCTTTAGAATTTTTTTTATATTACCACAAATTATTGAGCAAAATAGTTGGAAACCATTTGAATCTTATTTATATGACTTGGTTTTCTACCCAACCCTCAGCTCAGACTTTGAAAAGTATTTTAAAAGTTTAAAAGTACTTCCTGCCTTTAAATAACAACAAAACAATGATGATAACAGTAGCAGGAGTACCAAATTAATTTGGGCTTCGCTATGCCAAATACTTTAATAAGTGTTTTAAGTGAATTATCTCATTCAGATTTCACAAAATTTTTTTATCCTCATTTCAGAAATGAGAAAACTGAAGCTGAGAGACTTGACACGCACAAGGACAGACAGCTAACTAGTGGTGGAGCACGGGCCTAAGCCTAACTCCTGTTCAGAATGTCATGTACCTCAAGTACACTTGACCTTTGTGTCTACTCTTGTCCTATCATGTTCACAAAGCTTATGTGACAACATCTTAAAGAAAATTTTAAAACAATAAAAAATAATATCAATATAAGAAAAATAATTATAGCTTTTTTTCTTAATTTTCCTTAATAAGAATGCTTTTTCTAACAAATATTGACATGTCTCAGCTCTTTAGCTAAATTGTTTTTGATGACTCATGACAAATGGTCTCATTGGTGATCTCATCTTTCTAGGAGACGAACTGACACTGTGTGAAATTGAAATTGCTGATGGGGAAGATATCTTTGTATGGAATGGGGTAGAGGTAAAAAAAATTACTGAAGAAATATTTATAATTTGGGATTTTATAAAAGTCATTGTAAGGAAATTTTATTCACATGTGAAGACAATTAGATATTAGAACAATGCTGAAATGTTCAATGGATGTTAGGTACAGTCAGTGTTAATTTTATGTTAAGAGGTATTTATTGAGCACCTCTGTTATTCCAGGCTGTGTGTCAGATGCTAGGTACAAAGGCAAGTCAGTCAGTCTGTGTCCTTCAGGCATTCCTCATGTGAATAATTAGTGTGAACAATTGTATTCTATGTACTAGAGTGGGGGTCTGTGTGCAGTGCCTGTGGGAATTCAGAAGGGAGTGAGTTGAGTAGCTGTACCAAGTTAGGGAATGGAGGTGATTTGGAGGTAAAGAGTGAATGTCTATCTTAAGAGGGCAGCGAAGAGCATCTCAGCCACTCTCTGGACTGACTGTGGTCCATCTGGCTTCATCGCTACTACTGATAACTCATAAATTTCTACCATCAGTCCAGATTTCTCTCCTAAAAAATAAAAAGTAAATAAGGGAAGATTTCAAAAGATAAATCTAAAGTTGTTCCTCTGATACTTAAAAGATGTTTGTGAGGATTTTATTTACTTGAAAAAAACATGAGGATTGCTCTACAATAGTAATCTTTTTCTATGTTATTACGTTGACTTAATTTGGCAAATATAAACTATACTAATGGTTGTCTTGATATGATTGCAGGTTGGTGGAGTCCAGATTCAAACTGGTATTGACTGCGAACCTCTGCTTTTAAATGTTCTTCATCTAGACACAAGCAGTGAAGGAGAAAAGTGTCATCAGGTGATGGAATCTCCACACGTCTTTCCATCTAATGCAGAAGTGGGCACTGTCCTCACAGCCTTAACAATCCCAGCAGGTGTTGTCTTCATAAACAGTGCTGAGTGTGCAGGTGAGGAGAGCTGGACTGCCATTCCCAAGAAAGACATGAAGAAAACATTCAGAGAACAAGGTCTCAGAAATGGAAGCTCGGTTTTAATTCAGGATTCAAATAATGACGATAACAGGTAACTCACGAAAGAGAGAAAAAGAGAAAATTTTTTTAAGTCATTTTAATTACAATATCATTCAGTAGAATTCTAAAGCTTTATTTCAATGATGACTTAAATGTTTTTTTATTTCCAGACATTGTGTTCTAAATATTATATATAGGAATATTTTAGGTTATGCAACTTAGAGAAAAAAATGTTGTAAAGTCATTTTTTGGTAACCGTGGTGACAAAATAATATAGGTATCCTTGGTTTTATAGACTAGATATAGTCTAAATTAGTTGGCAAGAAAGCAAATTCCTATCAGGTGAATTCTGATTAGCACCAATTATATAACCAAAGGCACATTCTCACAAAGAAAATTCCTGAAATTTTTCTTGAGGAGGGTATTAAAATCATGGGTAAATTGTGTCTGGGTATTTTGTTACCAGAGACCCACAAGACAATTCAGTTTTTCCTTATAATCCTTTCTGTGACTCTTGAGAGACTCAGCTACCCAAATAGGGCAGTGACCTGGGGCCCCCTTGAATCCTGTATTCACATTTGAAGCTCAGAAGTGCTACATCTCTCTGCTTTTGTCATCTATGTCTGTGACAGGACATGTCTGTAATCAGTGTGTCATAAACTATAAACCTCACATTTCCATAAATTGAAGACTTCAAGTTTCCTGCTATGTCAATGCTGCAAATCTTAGATTGTAGGACCTCTGTATTGTTGGTGACAGTGGTTGTGACACAGAGGAGGAGAGCACTTGTGCACTGTGCTTATTTTGTATTACATTTATCAGTTGTTACCGTTTTGGACAGAGGTTTCCCAGACATGTATTTCCTCACCTTGTTTATAAGAATGTTTGTTATATATTCCTCTATAACAGGTAATATACATTTATTAGGACTTGGGAAATAGCATCCCCTCACCGACCATGCAGTGTCAGTCACTGTTAGCATCTGGGTGGCTTACCTTTTATTCTGAACTCAAGTTACTGTTTTTTTGTTTTGAAGGTTTTTTCTTTTAAAACATAATAATGATTATTTTGTAGAAAAATAGTTGTGTCCTGATCTCCCCTCCACCCATATTTGTAGACTCTTTATAAACTTTGTTTGACAGCTACATAGTGATCTATGATGACATTATAATTGGCCTCACTGTGCTCCTAGGTGAGGCAGTACCATGTAGTGGGTAAGGGCTCTGGGTTTGTTTCCGAACTTTGCCACTTACTAACAGTGTGACCCTGGGCAAGTTATTCCATCTTTCTCTGCTTAGTTTCTTCTTCTGTAAAACAGAGATAATAATTAGTACCAACTTCATCAAGTTGAAAGGATTGAAAGAGTTAAATGCTTGCAATGTGTTTGTACATAGTAATTGCTAAATGTTTTAACTGACATGATCATTGACATTATCATCATCCAGTCTTTCACTAACATCTTGCACTTCAAACTTTGTTATATTTAGGATTGCTAACTTAAGGTGGTCTCAGAGTGTAATAAACTGATATAAAGAGTAGAATTGAGTTTTAAGGCTCTGGTATACACTCTCAAAGAAGACTTCTGCTAGCCTATTCAGTGCTTCTGTGTGAATTAGAAGAAAGGCACCCCTTCCTCAAGACCTTTTACTACTATCTGCAGGAAAGTTTTGTTAGAACAAGATACTCCTAGCTGCTATCATAAAACAAAACTCTATAAGAAATACAAATATACAATGTATATGATGCATATGACACTCCTTAGATGTGACACTTTTGTGCAATGTCAATCTGCAGACTAAACATAGCTACCCTATTGTTAAACTGAATCCAGATCCTATGGGGTGGGCTTCTGGCATAGGTACTCTTTTAAAGCTCCCGGAGTGATTACAGTGTGCAGGCGGAAGTCAACAACTGATTGTTCAATTACAGCAGTTTTCTGTGACAAATGTGGCAACAAATTATTCTTATAAATCAAAGAATATTTGGAGTCATGAATATAGAATCCATCTACTGCCTAACATCACCCTAAAAAGACAGCTAACTTTCATAGAGACGACTCACTAGAACTTGATCACCTTTAATTAGTCGCATTAAGGGTCACCTGCAGAGTTTTGTAAGTGGTGCCTAATGAAAACTGTTACTTTTCTGATCTTTTCTTTTTACCTACAGTTTGTTGACCAAACAAGGGAAATGGACTAGTATAAATGAGATCGACTGGCTCCAAGTTAAAAATTTATGCCAGATAGAATCTGAAGAGAAGCAAGTTAAAGTATCAGCAACTGGTAACATGGTGAGTTGATTATCATTAAAGTTTGGCTGACAGTTTTTCTGTTAACAGAATTTTATTTAGAAAGCAATACCTTAACATTTCAGAACAGTTGTTTCAATAGACTTCTAGATCTCTTAAGAAATCAAGTTTTTCTTTTTAGAAGTTCATTATTGCTTATTTATCCATATTAGTCTTTGGCATATATCAGAAAAATATGTGCCTTTTTTTCTACCTCCAAAGCCTAAAATTAGAATGTGGGAGTTACCTATTTTGTTAGTTTATGGAATCTTCTGGCTCCCAGAAAATGAAATTCTCTGGCTTTCTTGAAAATGCCATTTTCAGGCTATTTTCTGTATTTTTTAAAGCAGGTATACAAGTATA
The DNA here is from genome assembly GCA_963574435.1 of Cheirogaleus major. Classification (NCBI taxonomy): domain Eukaryota; kingdom Metazoa; phylum Chordata; class Mammalia; order Primates; family Cheirogaleidae; genus Cheirogaleus; species Cheirogaleus major. The sequence continues at coordinate 30,899 of CAUYPO010009263.1, forward strand.
TGTTTTGGTTTTGTGCTGTGGGTTTTTGTTTTTTAAGTTTATCTTAAGTTGCTCTACCTTATAGTCTGTGCTCTGTATAGAACCAGCTGCTCTCTTTCAAAGACTACAATGCTGGTTACCTTAAATATTGTCTCAGGAAACATCTTTTTATATTTATGCAGTTCTGATTTATTAAGTCTTTTCTGTAACAAGTCAAAAGAAAGTTACTAAAATGTTGTTTTTTTTAATGTAGATATTGTAACTTCTTAAGGTATGTCAGTATTTGTTGATACAGTTCAGGAGGCAGTATAAGATCAGTGCATTAAAGCTCAGGAGACCAAGTACCCTTCCCCCAAGTGGGAGGCTTTGGTGAAGTCCTCTATTAAGTCTGTTTTTTCTTGATACAATGTGGGGTACTGGTGGGAGGTTAGAATAAATTATCTCTGACATCAGTTTACCCCCTAAATTTCCAAGATTTTATCCCCTAGAGGAAATTAGCTTAAACTACAAAATAAAAAATAAAAAGAAAATTTAAAATAAAATAATTTAAATAATGCTCTTGGACTGATATTATGCATGTTTATTGGCCCCAAATTCATCATTCCTAACATAGAGAAATGTGTTTGCCTGAAGTTTTATTTTGTTTGCTGTCATCAGGAGGGTTAGTGGTTTGTCAACTTACTGCCTTTCCAGCTAGAATTGCTTCTTTAGTTTTCTGTAGGTGTCCTTTCTGTCCCAACTGACATCAACTTGATAAAATTTAAGTATGAGGATCTATTCTAAGCTTTTGCTTTTGACCGTATAAAAGAATTTCAGGGATGGAAAAAATGTTTCAAGTAGGCAAAAACTACTAAATGTCAAGTAATTAATGTCTCAGATAATCTTTGCACATACTGATAATCTTCATTTTCATGTCCTCCCATTGTTTTCAACTTATCCACAGTCATTAGTTTATTTCTCTATTTTAGGTGGTGTTTGATATTCGAATTAAAGCCATAAAGGAATTAAAATTAATGAAGGAACTAGGTAATCATTTACATTTGCTTTTTGGTCCTTGGTTTAATTTGGTTTTGGTTTTTAATTGAAAAAATATGGAAGAGTACGAAAAATAATTTGGGAAAAACTCAGGCACCTACCACCCAAAATGGACAAATGTTAACATTTTGCCATGTGTTTGTTTTTATCTGAAACATTGCAAATAAAGTCCTTTATGTCCTCCTCCTCAGACCTATTCTCTCTTCCTCCCCAGATGTAACCAGTGTGTCTGATTGGGGTGTGGTGTGTATCTAGTCCAAGTATTCATATTGTACTATATATATTATACTTACATATATGTATATGTATATATTATATTTTTATATTTACATAAATTCTAACATACTGAATATAACTACAAACTCACTGTTCAATCAGCATTAAGGTTTTTTTGACCACTTTATTAAGGTATAATTTACATACCATAAAATTCACTCATTTTCAGTGTATAATTCAGTGATTATCAGTGTATAGAATTGTATAACCATCAACACAATCCAGTTTTAGAACACTTCTATCATTCCAGAAAGATCCCTAGACCTATTTGTATTCCGAGCTCCTGACAACCACTAATCTACTTACTTTCTGTTTCTATAAACTTGATTTTCTGAACATTTCATATAAATGGAACCATGCAATATGTAGTCTTTATGTCGAGCTTCTTTCACTTAACATACTGTTTTTGAAGTTCACCCATGATTTAGCCTGTATCAATAGCTTGTTCCTTTTTATTGTTGGTTACTATTCCATTGTATGGATATATATCACGTTTGATTTATCATGGACAGACATGAGTGATGGACATTTGAATTGTTTCCACTTTTGGACTTTTATGAGTAATGCTGCTATAAACGTTTGCTTATAAGACAATTTGCCCATATGTGTGGGCATATGTCTTCAGTTCTTTTGGGTAGATAATATAAGATTGGAATTGCTAGGTCAGATATGGCAAATTTATGTTTAACTTTATAAGATACTGCCATACTATTTTCCAAAGTGGCTGAACCATTTACATTGCCACTAGCAATGTATCAGGGTTGCAGCTTCTATTTTTGACTATAGTTATTCTACTGAATGTGAATCAGTATCTTGTGTGTAAATTTAGCAAGAACTCAAAATCAATTTACAGAAATCCATTGTATTTTTATCTACTAGCAACAAAAAAGGATATTGAAATTAAGAAACATTTTTAATAGCATAAATTATGAAATATTTAGGGATAAATTTAACAAAATATGTGTAAGACCTGTGCACTGAAAACTAGAAAACATTGCTGTGAGATAATTGAAGAAGACTTGAATAAAGTGTACCATGTTCATGGATCAGAAGACACAATATTGTTAAGAGGGTACTTCTCCCCAAATTGATTTGTAGATTCATTGCATTCTTACTCAAAATCCTAGCACTTTTTTTAGAAATTAACAAGCTGCTTCTAAAATTTATATGGAAATGCAAAAAACCTAAAGTAGCTATAACAATTTTGAAAAAAAAAAACAAAATTGGAAGAGTTACACTGTCTGATTTCAAAATTTACTGTAGACACTGTGTTTTGGCATATGGGTAAACATATGGAGGAGGGGTCAGCAAACTGTGGCCTACAACCTGTTTTTATATAGCTGGTGAACAAAGAATAGTTTATGCATTTTAAAAAGGCCGGTTAAAGAAGAATGTGCAGCAAGAGCATATGTGGCCCTTGAAGCCTAAAATATTTACGGTGAAACTAAATAGAGAATCCAGAAATAGGTTCACACATAGTTGACTTTCAGAAAAGGTGCCAGGGTATTTTCATGGGGAAAGATAGTGTATTTTCAACAGATAGTGCCGGATCATTTGGTTATCCATATGTGCAGAAATGAACCCCAAGCTTTGCTTCACATGATATGTAAAAAATGAACTCAAAATGGATCATAGAACTAAATGTTAAAACCTAAAACTATAAAATTTCTGGGAGAAAATGTATGAGAAGATCTTTGTTACTTTACCATAAGGAAAGGTTTGTATTTTTTAAAATATTACTCAAAAAGCACAAACAATGGAAAAACTAATTAGACTACATCAAAATTTAAATTAAAAAATTTAAATAAAATTATATTTAAATAGAAAAAAACTAATAAACTACATCAAAATTTAAAACTGCTCTTCAAAAAGCATTTGAAAAAGCAAGCCACAAACTGGGAGAAAATAGTTATAAAACGCATATTTGACAGTGGACTTAAAAACAGAACATATAAAACAAAACTTGTAACCTAAACAGAAGGCAAGCAATCAAACCTGAATTGGAAAGATCGAACAGACACTTTACAAACTAAGACCTACCTGTGAATGACCAGTGAGTTTAGGGAAAGGAAAGATGCTCAGTATCATTAGCCATCAAATTAAAACTATAATGACAGGCCGGGCGCAGTGGCTCGGATCACACCTGTAATCCTAGCACTCTGGGAGGCCGAGGCAGGTGGATAGCTCAAGGTCAGGAGTTCGAAACCAGCCTGACCAAGAGGGAGACCCCATCTCTACTAAAAATAGAAAGAAATTAATTGGCCAACTAAAAATATATAGAAAAAATTAGCTGGGCATGGTGGCGCATGCCTGTAGTCCCAACTACTTGGGAGACTGAGGCAGAAGGATTGCTTGAGCCCAGGAGCTTGAGGTTGCTGTGAGCTAGGCTGACGCCATGGTACTCACCCTAGCCTGGGCAACAAAGTAAGACTCTGTCTCAAAAAAAAAAAAAAAAAAACTATAATGACACACTGCTGTGCACCCAGTGGAATAGTTAAAATTTAAAATACTGACAAAACCAAGTATTAGTGAAGTTGTGGAACAACTGGAACTCCCATATATTGCTGATGGGATTATAAAACAGTATAGTCACCTCGGAAAAGTTAGATTGTTTCTTACAAATTTAAACATTCACTTACCAGTTCTACTTCTAAATACTTACTAGAGAAAAGTTAAAACATATGCCCTTATAAAGACATAAATATTCATAACCCCAAACTGGAAACAATCCAAATGTTCATTCATGAGCAGGTAAAATGGGTTAGACAATTGTGGTATATCCAAACAATAGATGCTATTCATCACTGAAAAGCAATGAACTGCTAGACCCACCACAAGCAAAACATGGATACATCTCAGAGTCATCATGCCAAGTGAAAGAAGGTAGATGCAAAGAGAGCACATACTGTGTGATGCCATTCATACAAAATTTCAGAAAAAGGAAATCTCAGCTATAGTTACAGGAGGCAGATCAAGATTAAAGGGTAAGGGAGTAACTACAGAGTGGCACAGGAGTTTAGTGGGTGATGCAAATTATATCTCAGTTTGCTCTTGGTTGCCAGGTGTTTTTATTTGTCAAACTCTATGAACTGGATGTCTCTTATTACAAGTAAATTATAACTCAATAAAATTCATTAAAAGCGTATGGTTTATTAATAACAAATGGTTCACTGTCTTCCCCTGTAACTGGTCTCCTTTCTGCCACTCTTGCTGTCCTCCAAACCATTCTTCATATAGCAGGTATGCTTCAGTACATGTGATCCTGTCACTCCTCTGCTCAAAGCCCTCTAGTGCTTTTCCATTGCATTTAGGCTGATTCCTTAACCTGGCCTACAAGAACGTGCATAATCTGACCCCTCTGTACCTGTAACCTCATTGCGATCCACTTTTCTACTTGTTCACAACACACTTCCCATGCTGACTTCTGTGAGTTTCTCAGTGCACAAGCTCTGAGACTTCTTAGTGCTATGAACTCTCCTTTCACTTTTTTTTTTTTTTTTTTGAGACAGGGTTCCACTCTTGCCCAGACTAGAGTACCGTGGCATCATCATAGCTTACTGCAACCTTAAACTCCTGGGCTCAAGCAATCCTCCTGCCTCAGCCTCCTACATAGCTGGGACTACAGGCGTGTACCACCATGCCTGGCTAATTTTTTAATTTTTGGAAAAATGGAGTCTCACTATGTTGCCCAGGCTGGTCTCAAACTCCTGGCTTCAAGTAATCCTTCTGCCTTGGCCTCCCAAAGTGCTAAGATTACAGGTGTGAGCCACCATGCCCAACCCCCCTTCACTCTTTATCCGTTAACTTCAGTTGTTCATTTGGTCTCAGCTGAAATGTTACTTCTCCTTTCACCCGTGACCACACAATCCCAGTTGATCTCTATGTTGTAGTCTCTTTACACCCTGTACTTTTCCTTCATAGCACTTAGCACTTTAACTGCCTTTTTATTTGTGTCATTAACATCTGCCTCCCCCATTAGACAAGGTTCTGTGAGGGCCAAGTCTACACTGCTTTGCTTACTGCTGTATTGCCAGTTTCTAGACAGTGCCTGGCATGGAAGATACACAGTAAGTGCCTGTTGAATGAAGTTGAAAAAATTTTAAGGAGACAGTATTTAAAAAGTACCTTTTTGGCTGGGTATGGTGGCTCATGCCTGTAATCCTAGCACTCTGGGAGGCCAAGGCGGGAGGATCACTCAAGGTCAGGAGTTTGAAACCAGCCTGAGCAAGAGTGAGACCCCGTCTCTACTAAAAAAATAGAAAGAAATTAATTGGCCAACTAAAAATATATAGAAAAAATGAGCTGGGCATGGTGGCACATGCCTGTAGTCCCAGCTACTCGGGAGGTTGAGGCAGGATGATTGCTTGAGCCCAGGCAGGAGTTTGAGGTTGCTGTGAGCTAGGCTGACACCACGGCACTCTGGCCTGGGCAACAGAGTGAGACTCTGTCTCAAAAAAAAAAAAAAAAAAAGCACCTTTTAAATTGGAGAACTCTTTTCACAAACTCTTCCAGTTGACAAGAAATTTACATTAGAAATATATCCTAGCTTCATATTACCATAGTATAAGATATTGAACTCAGAAATCACAGAAAGAGATTCTTCTATGATCTAATAAAATGAGAACTTCTAATAAGGCCCATGACATTCTTGCCAGTTCGGAAAGCTCAACCCTCCTTCCCCCTCCACCCCCTAATTTATGTCCTACTTTGTAAGAATTCTGTTTGGACTGAAAACCTGGTGTGCTCCTTCCCATAAAGCAGGAATCTACATACTCAAAAATAGGGCATGCTGGCTCTAATCCATTTAAAAAGCATAAAATCACCCAACATATTTTAAAGACAGGCATTCTGATATGCACAAATTTAGTTACCATGGTTTAATTATATAACATCAGTCCCCCAGCAACATGGTTCAAACTTCAGCAGCCATGGTATGTTAACTGCAACTGAATAAAGTACACACTTGGCTGCTAGCTGCAGTGCACAGATGACCACATTGTTGTTGGGGGGGGGGGGTTTGTTTTTGTTTTTGTTTTTGTTTTTAGCTTACTGTAGCTGTCTGCTAATTAATACAATAGGATATCTCTCCTTCATTTTCTTTGGTGCCCTGACTAACTTCCTTTTATTCATAGCTGAGAACAGCTGTTTGAGACCTATTGATAGAAATGGGAAGCTGCTTTGCCCAGGTAAGTCTTTCTGGGAGCTTTCAGAAGCTGGCTACACTCATACCTGTCTGTCTTCCTTAAGACTTCTTCTTTAAATAATGGCGTCCAATACCTAACATTCTTTAACTTTTAAGAAACTGATTTATAGACATATTTCCATCCACATATCTTATGTGTTACAGAAAACCTTAACCAGAAATAAACACTTTGGTTTTTTAAATGAAACACCTATCTTTCTGATTATCTGATCCTCATTTTAGTCATGGTTTGATCTTGTTATATTTTTCTAGCTTTATTTTCAAAGCTTTTCTGTTTGTTTTGCTAATTTTATTGTGATACCAGTTATGGAATAAAGTCTTCGATTCTCACCTCTGTAACACCTCTTATCATTAGACTTAATTTAGTTATGTACAAGCCTAATTATTGATGGTAATCACAATCTCTACTTTGAAGAAGCTAGTCTACCGTTCACAGGTTGATTCAGAATATCTGCCTTTTAGTCCATATTAACAGCAGCTCTTTGAACAAGTTGTTTTTATTGAGTAGGAAATTAGACCTTTCATAGCTGCTTCTTGGCATTGTACAGAGAACAAGAATAAATATGAGAGTACAGAAATAGAAAATCAAGCATAACCATAATGCATGCTTTCTTGATATTCTCTATTTTCAAAGAATGACTGATTTTAGCTTATTATTTTGCTTAGAGAAGTAGGAATAAACAGTATTCATCATGTTATCAAAATTCTTTATAGTGCCAGACTGTTATACTTTGAAGGAGGCAGAATTGAAGATGGGGAGTTCATTGGGCCTGTGTCTTGGAAAAGCACCAACTTCCTCTCAGGTAAAATAAGTTCACCTGTCAGTATAAAACCAACCTTTCCATACCAGAACATCTTAATTTTATAATTAGTACCATAACCACTCCAGTAATAATATTTTTCTCTAAAAATTTTTTTCCCTTAAATGACAAATTGTTTTAGGAATACATCTTTATAGTTCTCTGTGTTTAAATATAAAATATTATGCCAAACCATATTTATAAGATTCTTTTTCTGTGAAAATTTTGTTGTTAAGAGGGATCTTTAAGGTTGAGTGCCACCATTTTCAACCACTATATTTAATAAATTCTGAGATGTACCTTCTTTCCTTCACATTTTAATATCTGTGGGATTAGGTTACATCTTACAAAAGTGGTATTCTGCAGTTATAGATGCACTGTTTTTTGGTTTTAATGGTACAGAAAATAATGAATCTAACAGTAACATTTTAGATTAAATGAAATACAGTATATTGATTTTGGACTTAATGACTCTGCAATAATATAATTGTTTCATGGCAGCTTCCCTTCCCTTTTGACTTTATCAGTGTTCATTTTTGATATCATCAGGTTACCTTGCCAAAAGCCCTGCCTAGTTAATCAACTTATTTCAGTCCATAAGTCATAATGATATTCTTATTGTTAATACCCTGTATCAGAGTAATCTGTACTCATATCAGGTTTCCCATGATTTGTGGATTCACTTAATTAGTTTTCCCTTTAATTTGCTTTCCCTTGAACTCTAGCAAATAATAGTGCAAGAAGCTGATAGGAGGGAAAACATGACAAGTGATGTTGAGTTAGAAAAAGCAGGGCTATAAGGAACTGAATTGGCTAGAGATCAGATTTACATTTTTCCTTTGGGGTCTTGGGAATTATAATATACGGAATCCCTAGGCAGAAAATAAAATCTTAATTAAGTGGCTCAGAGAAAACCAATTAATTTTAATTGAAAATTGCTTTGAGGAGTGATTGAGACAGAGATGGAGATCATAGAAGAAATAGTGTTTGTGTGAGATATTTATTAGTAAAAAACGATGAAGCATTTTACATTTGGAGGTAGGTGAAATTATTGTTTAAACTGTAATATTAAATGACTCAACATAGTCTTGTTTTTACATATTTTGAGATTTTTATTAAAGTTTCATAGAACCTTGGCTTTACTTTTACTTTTTTGAAAGTAAATAATACATTTATTGAATTTTTTAATTCAGATTAAATTACATTCATACTTCTGTCTTGATCTTAGCTGTTCCTGTTTTTTGCGATGGGGAGTGATGTTCAACCTGGTACAGAGATGGAGATCATAGTAGAAGAAACAGTATCTGTGAGAGATGTAAGTAATTTTACCTTTTATTTTCAGGGGCTGTGGGTATTTGGTATGGGGAACAGTGGTATCCTATGGTAGGATTTGGAGCTCCTAAGGCTAGGGTTTATATAATATACTTCAAAGAATTATATGTAGACACTAAAGGAATGGTTTTGGGAGCTTGAAAATTAGTGAACCAACTGGAATTTTAAAGTAAGATTACTATTTTTTAAATTTTCTGATTATCAGTATTTATTATAGAAATTTGGAATATGCAGAAGTGGATTAAAAGAAAAAAATGAAAACCCTTCATCATTCCTTATCCTGCCAATATTAACATTTTGGCATATTTTTGTAGTATTTGCTTTATATATAAACACAGGCATGAATGCTTATATATATAAGTGTGTATGATAAAATAAATGAATAGTTATGTTATTGAAAACTGGGAGTTTCAGTATTGGAAAACGGAGAGACAGGTAAAATCAGCTAAATCAGTGGTTAGATAAAAACTTGTACTCATGAATTAGAAGAGTCTGAATGAGCTTCGTGTATTTTTTCTTTAAAAATTGTTTTTTTCTAGCTTGGTCCCCTGACATAGCTTAGAAACAGTGACCAACCTGGTAGCAGCAAGCACCCCTAGCACCCAGATTATGGTTGCTAAATATCTTTTTTTACTAAAAGGAACCAGGGCATCTTGGAATAGTGGCTGGTTTTATATCTAGGTCAGGAAATATGTAAGATAAGCCCGGAACATTTTTTCATCACAAAAAACAGTGAAGCTACTAACAAAGACTATCGGAATCATCAAAGAGATTGAGGAGCCTACTAGTCAAATGAGATAATTTGAACACCAGTGAGAATAATAATTAAAATTAATTAAAACATATATGGAAAATCCATGAGTTCATACTGGTCCTAAAAGAAAATATTTATTGGTTACCTATGGCTGATGCTAGGGAACTATAAATCTTAGTTGAAGATTCCACATATGAGTGAGATCATGTGATATTTCTGTAGTCTTTCTGTGTCTGGCTTACTTCACTTAACTTGAAGTCCTCCAGGTTCATTCTTTCATGTTGTCACAGGATGTTATTCTTTTTTATGGCTGAATACTCCTCTATTGTGTATATATACCACATTTTCTTTACCCATTCATTCGTTGTCTGACACTTAGGTTGATTGTATATCTTGGCTATTGTAAACATGGAAGTGCAGACATCTCTTGGATGTACTGATTTTATTTCCTTTGGAAATATACTCAGTCGTGAGAGTGCTGGATTGTATGGTAGGTAGTTCTAGTTTTAATTTTTTGAGGAACCTCCATAATGCTTTCCATCATGGCTGTACTAATTTACGATCCCACCAATGGTGTGTGGTAAGTGTTCCCTTTTCACCACAACCTTGCCAACGCTGTTTTCTTTTGTCTTTTGATAATGCCATTCTAACTGAGTAAGGTGGTATGTCATTGAGTTTTTGATTTGCTTTTCCTGAAGATTAGTGATGTCGAGCATTTTTTTCATATACCTGTTAGTCATTTGTATGTCTTCCTTTGAGAAATGTCTATTAAGGGTTTTTGCCCATTTTTTAACTGTGTTATTTATTTTTTTGTTGTTAAGTTCCTTATATATTCTAGATATTAACCCTTTGTCAGATGTATAGTTTGCAAATATTTTTTCCCATTTTGTAGGTTGTCTCTTCACTCTTGTTAGTTGTTTCCTTTGCTGTGCAAAAGTTTTTTAGTCTGATGTAATCTCATTTGTCTATATTTGCTTTTGTTGCCTGTGCTTTTGAGGTCTTATTTTAAAAATCCTTGCCCAGCCCAATGTCATAAAGTACTTCCCCTATGTACTTCCCTCTTCCTTCTAGTAGTTTCATGGTTTCAGGTCTTACATGTAAGTCTTTAATCCATTTTGAGTTGATTTTTGTATATAGTGGAAGTTAGGGTGAAACCACTTCAATAATGGGGTGTAAGGCAAGAACTGTGGTAAGGACCTAGCTAGAAATAATGCACAGGTCTTAACTAAAAATAATGATAATAATTAGTAACTGTCCCCCTGTAATTACCACTCCAGAGCCATGCAGCTGGTGGCCATAAAGATTTTTAACTTCTCCCCATAGCTGGTATCAATAAAGGTTCTTAACTTTCTCCATGGTTAACATTACCTTTTCGATAGCTAAAGGTAGTTTTTAAGATATCTTCCAGACCCCACATTACAGTGGATCGATTAGCCCACCCAGACCAACAGCCTATACCAAGAAACTGACTCAACTGGAATTGTGACCCCAGGGACTAGACCAACACAAGAAGATGATTTCTACATTCCTATAATTTTGCCCCAATTAACAAACCTAACTGCCTAATCCCTTGCCTGTCAAACTACCCTTAAAAACCCTGTATTCCAAATTCTCAGGGAGGCAGATTTGAGAAATTTCTCCTGTCTCCCTTCTTAGTGCTATGCAGAATAATGACTCTTTCTCCACCATAAAACCTGCTGACTCAGCGTATTATAAGTGTGTGAATTTATTTCTGGGCTCTCTGTTCTGTTGCATTGATCTATGTGTCTGTTGTTATGCCAAGGCCTTGCTGTTTTAGTTACCGTACCTTTGTAGTATATTTTGAAGTCAGGTAGCATGAAGCCTCCAGCTTTATTCTTTTTGCTCAGGATTACTTTGGCTATCTGGATTCTTTTGTGGTTCCATACGAATTTTGGATTGTTTTTTCTATTTCTGTGAAAAATGTCCTTGGTATTTTGATAAGGATTGCATTAAATTTGTAGATCACTTTGGGTAGTTTAGCTGTTTTAACAATATTAATTTTTTCAATCCATGAACACAGAATATATCTTTCTATTATTTGTGTCCTCTTCAATTTCTTTCATCAGTGTATAGTTTTCAGTGTAGATCCTTCACCTCTTTGGTTAAGTTTATTCCTAGGATTCTTATGTCTTTTATAGCTACTTTAAATGGAACTGTTTTTTTGATTTCTTTTTCAGATAGTTTGCTGTTAGCATATAGAAATGCTACTGATTTTTATATGTTGATTTTTTGTCCTGCAACTTTACTGAGTTTTATTAGTTCTAACAGGTTTTTGGTGGTGTCTTTAGAGTTTTCTATATGTAATATCATATCATCTGCAAACCAGGACAATTTGACTTCTTCCTTTCCAGTATGGATACCTTTTATTTCATTCTCTTACTAATTGCTCTGGATAACACTTCTGGTACTATTAATATGTTGAATAGGGACAGCAAAAATGGTGAACTTGTCTCATTCCTTATCTTAGAGGAAAAACTTTCAGCTATTGACCTATAATTTTCTTTTTTTGTTGTGTTCATGTGTGGTTTTAGAACCAAGGTAATGCTGCCCTCATGAAATGAGTTTGGAAGTATTTCCTCTTCTTCAGTTTTCTGGAATAGTTTGAGGAGAATTGGTATTACATCCTCTTTAAATGTTTGGTAGAATCCAGCATTGAAGCTTCAGGTCCTGAACTTTTCTTTGATGAAAGAATTTTTATCGCTGATTCAATTTTCTTACTCATTGTTCTGTTCAGATTTTCTGTTTCTTCATAATTTAATCTTGGTAGGTTGTATGTATCCAGGAATTTATTTCTTCTGTTTTTTAATGTATAGACATATAGTTCATAATAGCCTCCTATGATCCTTTATATTTCTTTTGTATGAGCTGTAATGTCTGCTTTTTCATCTCTGATTTTATTTACTTGAGACTTCTCTCTTTTTTTCTACTCTAGCTAAAAGTTTGTCGATTTTGTTCATCTTTTCAAAAAACTAACTTTGTTGATGTTCTGAATTGCTGTTTTCATCCCTGTTTTGTTTATTTCTGCTCTGAGCTTTATTATTTCTTTCCTTCTACCACTTTTGGATTGTGTTTGTTCTTGTTTTTCTAGTTCCTTGAGGCACATGGTTAGGTTGTTTATTGGAACTTTTTCTTCATTTTTGATGTAGGCATTGACTCTTCTGAACTTCCCTCATAGAACTGCTTTTTCTGTGTCCCATAGGTTTTGGTATGATATGTTTCCATTCTTCTTTGTCCCAAGAAATTTTAAATTTCTCTTTTAATTTCTTCATTGACCCCATTGGTTATTTAGGATGAGGTTGTTTAATTTCCATATGTTTGTATGGTTTTTGAAGTTTTTCTCATTGTTGATTTCTAGTTTTATACCAGTGTGGTCAGAGAATATATTTGATATGATCTCTGTCTTAAATTTGTTAAGACTTGTTTTGTGGCCTAACATATGGTCTATCCTGGAGGATGTTCCTTGTGCGGTTGGTAAGAATGTGTATCCTGCACCCATTGGATGGAATTTTTATTAGCTCCATTTGATCTATGGTGCAGTTAAATCCAATTGTTGTTTGTTGATTTTCTGTCTCAGTGATTTGTCCATTATTGAAAGTGGGGTGTTAAAGTACCCTACCGTTATTGTATTGCAGTCTTTCTCTCCCTTTGGATCTAATAATATTTGCCCTATATATTTGGGTGCTCTGATGTTGGTTACATATATATTTACAATTGTTATATACTCTTGTTTAAACGATCCCTTTATCATTATATAATGATGTTCTTTGTCTCTTTTTATAGTTTTTAACTTAAAGTCTATTTTATCTCATATAAATATGGCTACTCCTGCTTACTTTTGCTTTCCATTTGCATGGGATATTTTTTTTCATCCTTTCAGTCTGTTCATCTTTAATGGTGAGGTGAATCACTTTTAGGTAACATATAGTTGGGTCTTCTTTTTTTATCCATTCAGCCACTCTGTATCTTTTTGTTGGCAAATTTAATCCATTTACATTCAAAGTTATTACTGATAGGAAAGGACGTACTCCTACCATTTTGTTTAATGTTTTCTGGTTGTTTTGTAGATCCTTTGTTCATTTCTTCCTCTCTTGTTGTTTACTTCTGTGGTTTGGTGGTCTTCTGTGGTGGTAAGCTTTGTTTCCTTTCTTGTTCTTGTTTGTGTATCTGTTGTAATTTCTTTCTCTGTGGTTACTGTGGGAATAAATTAAGAGTTTTGTGGTTATAATAGACTATTTTAAACTGATAATAGCTTAACTTTTGTCACATATAAACACTCTAGACTTTTTTCCCTCTCCCCCACAACTTACATTTTTGTTGCCTTAATTTATATCTTTATCTGTTGTGTGTTAGTTAGCTACTAATTGTAGCTATTGTTATTTTTGACTGTTTTGACTTTAAACTGTCCTACTAGATGATTGATAGATTTACATAGCACCATTACAGCACTAGAGTATGCTGAGTATGATTATGAATTTATCTATACTGGTGAGTTTTATACTTTTACATGTTTTTATGATAGTAATTATCACCCTTTTGTTTCCAGTTTTAGCACTCCTTTAAGCATTTCTTGTAAGGCTGGTCTAGTGGTGATATATTCCTTTAGCTTTCACTTGTCTGGGAAAGTCTTCATTTCTCCATTTCTGAAGGATAGCTTTGCTGGCTATCGTATTCTTGGCCAACAGTTTTGTTTGTTTGTTTGTTTTGCTTTCAGCACTTTGACTATATCATCCCATTCTCTCCTGGCCTACAAAGTTGCTGCTAAGAAATCTGCTAATAGTCTATTGGAGATTCCCTCCTATGTGACTTGACATTTTTCTCTTGTTGCTTTTAGAATTCTCTCTTTGTCTTTGTCTTTTGGTTATACAGTGCCTTGAAGAAGATCTTTTTGAGTTGAATCTAGTTGGGGACCTTTGAGCTTCCTAGATCTGGATGTCCAAAACATTCCCAAGACTTGGGAAACTTTCAGCTATTATTTCAATAAATAGGTTTTCTTTGTCCATTTATTTTCCCTCCTCCACTACTATAATGTGAAAATTTGTTCGTTAATGGTGTCCCATAGGTTCTATAGGCTTTCTTAATTTCTTCTTATTGTTATTTCTTTTTATTCCTCTGACTGGGTTATTTCAAAAGACCTTTCTTCAAGTTCCAAAAGTCTTTCTTCTCCTTCATCTAGTCTCTTGCTGAAGCTCTCAGTTGTATTTTTTATTTCATGAATTAAATTATTCAGCTCTAAGATTTTTGTTTGGTTCTTTTTTATGGTATCTATCTCTTTGTTGAATTTCTCATTCAGATCATGAATTGTTTTTCTGATTTTGTTGAATTATTTGTATGTATTTTCTTGTATCTCACTGAGTTTCCTTAAGATCATTATTCTGAATCCCTTTTCAAGCATTTCATAAATATCCTTTGCTTTGAGATCTGTTACTAGAAACTTACTTTGTTACTTTGAGGGTGTCATGTTTCCTTGTTTTTTCATGTTTCTTGTGTCCCTACATTGATACCTGCACATCTAGTGGAACAGTTACTTTTTCTGATTTTATGGAATAGCTTTCATGGGGAAAGGCTTTTTCTTGTAGATGGGTCCTAGGCTGTTAGCTGGGAATGGTATGTTGGCTTTGTTTCTGGGTGTACTCAGTAGCGTGATCTCCATACAGTCTTCAGCTATAATCTTCATCCGTTATGTTTGCAGTTACCTCAGTGGCCTAGACTGTGGGTGATGAAGGTGATATGGTTTTGCTGGAGGCAGAGGTGCCAGGTTGTTTGTTGGGCAAGGAACACATGAGCATGACTATGTGTTGGTCTCTCTGGGGCCAGAAAGGTGCTGCCACACTGGCTGTCAGGCTAGCCATGGGCACATGTGGGCCAGACAACTATAGTGCTCTCTCTGGGGAAACAGAGCTGCCACTAGGTTATAAAACTTTTTTAGCACTTTTTCACTTTTTGACATGACACTCAAAATGTTCATTGGAACATTTCACAGTTTGGATTTTCAGATTAGGGATGTTCAACTGGTAATTATAATATAAATATTCCAAAATCCAAAAAAATCCAAAATCCAAATCACTTCTGGTCTTAAGCATTTCAGATAAGGGATACTGAACCTGTAATTGAGACTGGGTGATAAGTATTTGAGGATTAATTTACTTTTCTCTGTATGTGTTTGAAATTTTCCATGATAAAACATTTTTTTACCCTTTGTTATATTACATGCTATAAATATTTTCCAATTTTTTATTGGCCTTTTAACTTAAAGTTTTAAATTTCAAAGAAAGAAACCACAGAACTTTTCAAAAGAGTGATATATATATCCCCTTGTCTATACTCTCTCAAACCCCTTGTAGGCAAACTTGTACCTTGCTATGGCACTATAACAGCTCATATCAAGGTCACCAGTAGCCTCCATGTTGCTGTGTCCCATGAGCAGTTTTTCCTGTTCCTCTTACTTGCTCTGTCACTAGCATTCAACATAGTTAATGACTCTATTTTTTGAAGTACTTCTGTCACTTGGCTCCAGAATACTACAACTCTTTAGGTTTTCCTTCTACCCCACTAGTGTACCCCTTCTCAGTTTGCCATTGCCTCCTTTTCTCTCTACCTTTTGAGCATTGTGCTTCCCAGTTCTGACACTGGACCTAGTTCCAGGACTCCTTACTTAAACTGGACCTTGCCCCAGAACTTCCAACTGTCATTTGATTGTCTAATTTGTCGTTCCAACCAAGAACACATCTACAGCAGAACTCCTCTTCTTCTCTCTGAAACACACTCCACTCACATTTTTGTCTTCTTCAGTTAACGGCAGCTCCATTTTTCTACTTGCTCAGGCCAAATATGTTTAAGTCGCCCTTGATTTTTCTCTTTCTTACTCCATGTCCAGTTTTGCAGGAAATTGTTTTGGTTCTATCATTAAAATGTATCTAGGATCTTACCATATCTCATTCCTTCCACCGCTACCATTCTGTCAAACCCATCATCATCTCTCATTTGGAGTATTTCAGCGTCTTCCTACCTGATCTTTCTCCTTACAGCCTGGCATTTCCCAGAGTCTGTTCTTACAAAGAAGTTGAGTGATCCTTAAAAATATAAGTGAGATTAGTCACTCCTATACTCAACAGTCCTCCTGTGGTTTCCCAGAGTAAGAGCTGAAGCCTTGAATAACTTCACAAGGGCCTGTGTAATCTGGCCCTCTGGTACTGTTTTTGTTTTATTTTCACACCTTCAACTATTTCCCTCTCTCAGTCACGCTATTCCAGTCACTGGCCTCCTTGCTGATAAATACATGTGTCTCCCTTCCTTGCTGTTTTTGAAACGAAGCCTTTAAGCTGGCTAGTTCCCCTACTTGGAACACAGTTAAGTTGAATACTCCATTGTTTTTCTTAAGTAATGAAAGTCTTAAGACTCCTGTTTTCTTTGAATACAGCTTTAGTCCCATTCCCCATATTTTATTAATAATACTTTGTGTTCCCTCTCATCTCCATCATTTTCCAAACAATCCATAATTATACTTTATAGCCTTCTTTAATTTTATTTTTAATCATATAAGTGAGCATAGATTTATTCTAACTTTTTAAACTCCCCCCTTGGTCACACCCTATTCTAGACCCTTCTCTAGAAGTCACTGCTGCAATTAGTTGATATAATCTTGTCCACCTCAGTAGCCGTGTGCCCTTTGCTGTGCTCCTACCAGAATGTGCCTGAGAGAGTACATCTAGAAACGAAGAGCATGATTCGTTTGTGTGGTTTCTTTTAAATCATAAATGAGATCAGGCTGCATGTGTTGTACTAGAACTTTACATTTCACTTGAAATAGTTTAAAGATCTTTTAAGACCAGTGCATTTAAATCTTTTCTAGTCTTTGAACTGCTTTAAGAGATGTCCTGGTTTTTTTAAAACATTCCCCCATTATTGGCTATTTTGATTGTTTGCCAGTTTTTCCTTTTTACAAACAGTGTGGCAGTGACTATCCTTATTTTTGCTCCCTTTTGCTCTAGTGTAGTAGAAATTAATTTTTTTTTTTTTTTTTTTTGAGACAGTGTCCCATTCTGTCACCCTAGCTAGGATGCAGTGTCCTGCCTCAGCCTAGCTCACAGCAACTTGAAACTCCTGGGCTCAAGCAATCCTCCTGCCTCAGCCTCCCAAGTAGCTGGGACTACAGGCATGCACCACCACGCCCAACCAATTTTTTCTGTTTTTAGTAGAGACAGGGTTTTGCTCTTGCTCAGGTTGGTCTCAAAGTGCTGAGCTCAAGTGATCCTCCTGCCTTGGCCTCCCAGAGTGCTAGGATTGCAGGCGTGAGCCACTGTGCCCAGAGAAATTAAATTTTATTTACTTTTTGCCCAATATTTATTTAGGAATGTTTTTCCCTCAAAAAGATAGGTGTTTTAATTATTATTTTTGTTTTATTTAAATTTTTGTTAATATTGTCTCATTTTTGCATCGTGACACGAGATCACAACTTGCACAATTCTTTCATGTGAGTTCTTCTGTTATTGATTGTATTTGATGAATGCTAAATAAAGGCTAATTTCCTTTTATAGGATTCAGAGTTTAATGCATGTCTATAAAATCAGCCTAATTAATCATATTTGGTTAATTAATCCTCACCATTAATCCTCATAGGAAGGAAGTCATGGTTCACACCTGAAAGTCAGTGAATGAAACTTTGAACTAAGTCCTGGTTGCAAACACTAGAAAACTGTTGTGGTTTTTTTCCCCCTCCTGAATTGGCCCCACCCAGCTCTCAGAAAGGAAAGCTGACTTGCCTATGATTTTCTTAACTGTGTATATCTTTATTCAACAATTATTAAATACACTCAGACTTAAATAGGTCCAGAGTCCAAAAAGAGTATTTCTTCTAGAATTATAATTCAGAATTAGAAAACTAACATTGGACATAACTTTTTTTACAGTGTTTAAAGATAATGCTGGAGAAATCTGGCCTACCAGGTAAGCTACTTACCACAAAGATATAATCTTATCTGCAGCCTTTACTTAAAATTAATCATCTATAAGCCTAATGAAAACTTTTCAAATGTTTTCCCCTCCAGGATTGTAGGGAAACCTTTTTACAGGATTGTGGAGGGGAAAAAAGTAATAAATATTTCTGTATATACATAATGAATTCTCCTGGTTCTCATTTCTAGCTCTGAAGAGAACCTAGGTAGGTTCCAGCAAAGGTACAAAATAAATAACAAGAAGATTTATACCACTTGGAATCACTCAGGTCTTTCACTTATTTGGTTTTTGAATCTCACTGATTCAGAATTTCAATGCATTAGGAATGTAGTATGAATGAAAAAATAAATCCAAGATAACTTGAAGTAGCTTTGTGGGTGGGATCGTGTCAGTGAGCTGGATGAGGCCCCATTCTGCTTTCAGTAGACTACTGTGCTGTTCTCAAACTTCATGACGGTGGAAGCCTATGGCTTTGTTATCTGGAAAGGAAGTTAACATGCTCTGGGTACAAGGCGTTCTTCTAGAAGTATACATGCCATGTTTCATTTAATCTTGACAGCAATCCCACCATGCAGGTGTTACCACCCATTCCCATTTTACAGACAAAGAAACAAGGGCTGAGAAAGGTTAAATGGCTTACCCAGAGTTACACGGCAAGTAGCCAGGTCTCTCTGCCTTCAGAACCTGAGTTCTTTCCACCTTGCTATGCTGTCAAGTAATAGTGTTCACTTTTAACTTATTGGTGATTTTTTTAAGGTACTTAAATTTAAAAGTTGATATAAATATTACTGTACTTAAAACTAGAACTAATGACAAAGAAGGTCTGCAAAGAAGAGTATTTGCATTTACAAACTGTGGCCTGTGGACATAAATATGAGACCTGTGTTTATTCCTATCAGATGTTTTTGGTAGGTGGGAGAAGTTTTTGTTTATAAATTGTTATTATTTTTAATAACTAAGATTTCTAACTTTTGCTAGGGTTTGATATTCATTTAGAAAGGCCATCTCTGACAAACTCTTAAAACATATTCTGATTTTATTTTCATCTTGATTTTAATCCCTTTATAGGAGATACATGGCATTTGCGAAAACTGGATTGGTGCTATGAAGCTGGGGAGCCTTTATGTGAAGAAGTAAGATTATTTCTATACATTTTACTCTTAAAATGATTAAGTTTATTTTGTATTTCATACACTCTTTCTCTTATTTCCTTTATTTCATCTTTTCATGCAAGATACCCACCCGCCCACCCCACTCATGAGAAAGCTTTAATTACTTTCTACAAGATACAAACATCTCTGAATGGGTCTGTTTTCACTTTTTCTTACTGTAGTTTTATGACAGAGGGAATGTCTCAGCTAGGTGGGGACATTTCTAGTATCTGCAATAAATCCCCTTCTGATGAGTGTGAGAACGTGTTCCCGGGAGGAGGAGTTCTTTAGAAGGCAGAGAACTTCAGAGAATAAACAACATTTCAACTAATGAAAGAATTTGTAGATACATTCTGAATTTTTGACCCCTGAATATTTTAATCCCAGAGTTTGTCTAAGTTAATGATGGTAGAATTCAATCATTAGGCTCTAGTCCAAACTCTAGATCCAGCCAAACTCTTAAGGTAGACTTAGGAATAATTTTATCACAGGATAATTGGAATCTGGTTAGTCTTCTTATTGTTGGTCCAGATAGCATCAAACCATCAAACCTCCCAGTCTAAACCCATGGCCTTAGAAGTAGACCCAAAGTGAAGCTTTGTGAGAAAGCTTGGATAGTTTTGGTCAGCTGCCCTTTTCCCTGTCTTTGCCTGCCTGCTTTCTGTTCAGTAAGACAGTGGCACTGAATGTCAAGAAAAGGTTGATTTAAGCAAGTGTGCTGGGGCCTTCCCTTGGAACACTCTCTTCTGTCTAGCAGTCAGTAAGTCAACAGAAACAGGCTCCTTTTGAGCCTTGACTCAGGGAGTTTGCCTGGGACAAGAAGTGAACCTCAAAGAATCTTTAGGCCTTCAGGCCATACAGTGTGGCTGTCAGAAGAATACATTTACTCAAATCACTTCAGCATTTTCTTCTTTAATTTCCAAATCAGTATCAGATGACTCATCTAAAAGCAAACTCATTACTCTCAAAACTGGCTTCTCTTTCCAGATTTGCCATCTGTCTTTCCCACCCTAATCTTTCACACTAAAACACGGCTTACTCTGCTCACCTTTGGTTCTTCATGTCTCCTTTCTGCCTCCAAAGGCATGTCAGCTTTTCCACTCCTTTCCTGGCCATTCCCACTGCTGGACTCTGGGCTCAAGCCTTCTTTTGCCCCTGACCTAAATTACTGTATTGGCTTCCCCTTGGCACAGGTGTTTCCCGCTTCAGTGTGTCATGCATGGAGCAGCCCAATTGATCTTTAAAAAACCTCAGAAATCTTGCCTGGCTCCTTTATTTCTACCCCACATCCCTTGGGTTTGCAACTACGCTTCCAGTCCAGCTTTATTTCCTGCTGCTCTCCCACTGGTACTTCCCATTCTAGTCAGTCTAGTCCAGGGATCCTCAAACTATGGCCCGCAGGCCACATGCGGCCCGCGGAGGATATTTATCCGGCCCGCTGGGTGTTTTTGCCCATTTTGTTTTTTTACTTCAAAATAAGATGTGTGCAGTGTGCATAGGAATTTGTTCATAGTTTTTTTTTTAAACTATAGTCCGGCCCTCCAGCAGTCTGAGGGACAGTGAACTGGTCCCCTGTTTAAAAAGTTTGAGAACCCCTGGCTCTTAACTCTTTACAAAACAAGCCATACCTACTATCAACCTTGACTTTGCCTCTGTTCTTTTTTTTCATGAGAAATTCCTTCTCTTCTCTTATTTCCACTAGATTTCTAAATCCAACCTATCTTTTTAGGCTTAACTAAAATTCATCTTCCATAAATTAGTCTCTCATCATTTCTCATCTCATCCATCTCCCTTTCCTCAGATCTTTTATGATACTTACAGCTTAAACCCCACAATTTAATATATGCTATACTGCTAGTCTTAGCTAATTTCCTATGTCTTCAACATCTGCTTTATTATTCATTTATTTCTTGAAAAGGTAATAGAGGTATAGGGTTAAAAAAGGTCCAATGCTCTGTTTGTTCCTTTCAGAAGTCATAAGTGACAAAAAAGAATTTCTATATTCCCAGGATGCAACACTGAAAGAGCTTATGATATCTTCTGGAGATACTTTGCTTTTAATGGAAGGAAAACTTCCTCCTCTGGTAAGATTTTGCTTCTGAATAGACATTTTGTAAGTAATAGGTATTGTTTTCTGATTACAAAGATGATGTATTCTCATTGTGGGAAAATGGGGAAATATAGATAATCATGAAGAGAATACCTAAATTTTACTAATAGATATATTTCCTTCCTATAATTTTTTTTTTTTTTTTTTTTTAGACAGGGTCTCACTCTGTTGCCTGGGCTAGAGTGCCGTGGCATCAGCCTATCTCACAGCAACCTCAAACTCCTGAGCTCAAGCAATCCTCCTGCCTCAGCCTCCTGAGTAGCTGGGACTACAGGCATGGGCCATCATGCCCAGCTAATTTTTTCTATATATTTTTAGTTGTCCAGCTAATTTCCTTCTATTTTTAGTAGAGACGGGGTCTTGCTCTTGCTCAGGCTGGTCTCGAACTCCTGAGCTCAAATGATCCACCCACCTCAGCCTACCAGAGTGCTAGGATTACAGGTGTGAGCCACCGTGCCCAGCCCCTATAAATATTTTTAAACAAAATTAAAATCAATTGTATATAAAATTTTGTTTCATATTTTTCACATTTAACATCTTAATTTGATCATAAAATTCAAAAACAATCATTATATTCAAAGTAATGATTTACCACAGTTTAATTCACCTATATCCCCATTGTTGGAAATTTAGTTTATTTTTATAAATAGTAAATAGTACTTAAGTATAAATCCTTCTTAAAGTTCCAAAGGTGGAATTACTAAGTCAAAAGTCATTAACTTGTCAAAGACCTGATGCTATATATTGCCAAACTGTTTTCTCAACAGGTTGTACCAAATTTACAGTCCTATCCAGCAGTATATGAAAGGGCTCATTTCACTATTTCATGAACATTACATATTACTACATTTTAAAAACCAATATTTATTCTTTCTTTTAAATGTGGATACTGGTAAATATCAAAGGAAAAAAAGTGGCCCAAAATTCCAGTACTCAGGTAACCACTTGCAAGGATATGATTAGAAAATTCAGACAGCACAGAAAGTTAGGAAACAAAAAACAAAAGCCACTCCCACATCTTTCTCTCTAGAGAGAATGACAGTTAACTTATTTTTCCTTGTATTTATATCTTTCTAAGAAAAACATTATTTGTATGCTGAAGGTAAGCATAGGCATGTGCCAGGAGTTAGCTACTCTCCCAGCAAAACAGGTCCCAAGGCAGCAGCATCACAAGAAATTTGGAAATAATAGGAAATAAAGAAATGATATAGACAGAGAAGTGATTGAGACAAAGTGCAGTTTAAATGATGGGGGAGTTAGGGGGTCATCAGCATTCTCGCAAGCTGAGACCACAAGTGAAGTCCTGCATCAGTATTTATTGTTATAGCAAATCGTTGTCTTTTGTTCGAGAATTACATATACAGGTCATTTTCTGAGGTTTCCAGGGTAACCTTACCTAATTCTGTCTACAAGAATAGATGGTTACACAATTTTTCTAAGATAAGCATGTTAAGCCCTAAGTTAGAAACAGACCTAGCTGAGCATACAAATTCAAGATAAAATGTATAAAATGAGAACACTGAGTCTGTGTACTACTCTAATCTACTTCTTCTAAACACAGAGACATGTAGTCAGGAGTGAAGCAGGAATAGCCTTGAAGTCCAGGATAGTTCTAGCTGCACGTCATCTACTGGGCAAGCATTTTAATCAGATTCTCCACCAAGGGCCCAAACCCAGCTTCTGCCTTGCAAAAAATCTCAAGGCGATAGCTGGCAGCAAGAGAAGAAATGCTGCTTTGCAAACATCCTCTGACAATGTCCCCTTGTTGGAAGCAGCTTCTATTCCGTGAACTAACATTTCTACAGATTCTTTCAAGGCAAAGACCTGCAAAACCCCTGAAACTTCTCATGTCTCTTAGCCTATTTCCCAACAAACAATCAGAAAAACACAACTTCCTTTTTCCTGCTGCTCGTGAACAGAATACATATAGAGCCAGGAATTTTGACATCATCTTGGGACCTCAGTGGCAGAGCTGCCCAGGAATGAAGTCAAGGAAAAGTGACTGAAGGAAGCAAAATACAAAGAAACCTCCATTTCTGGACTGTTTGGTTATACAAGCCAATAAATTCCCCATTTATCTTCAACCACTTTGGGTTAAGTTTTTGGTCACTGGCAACAGAAAAGATCCTAATAAAGACCCTACTGAACACAACTTAACCCTGCTAAGTTAGTCTCTGTTTCAATCGCTGTCTTCCTACCAGTCTCTCCAGTTTCATTCAAGCAGATCAATCTAGCGGCAACCATGGTAGAACTTAGTCATTCAGAAAAACATTCCCAATTTTTATGTATTTTAGCATAAAATTTGGTTTAGTGGTTTACATTATACTTCTCCTTTTTATACACATCTTTTAAGAGGAAACTCAATCTTCTGATTTTAAGAAATGCAAATGTGGGGCAGTGCTGTATCAACCCAAAGATTTTCTTTTGTAATAGAAAATGTTTTTGAAGGGGGGAAAATAGGGATTTTCATTATTAAAAGATAAAGGAAAATTTATTTTTTTTAAGATACAAAGCATTGGAAACATTTGGTTTCACGATATGCCATTATTAGGCATTCTCTATCTGATTGTTAGAAATTATTCATTTCCTCAAAGAGAGAGAATAAATGGGTTGGGGATGCAATCTTGTACTATGCACTTTCTTTGCCAAAGGCAAAAGCTGAACATTTCAGAGCCATGAGAATGCTTCTGCATCTGGGCTTGCTGGCTCTCGGAGCCGCCTGCGTCTGTGCTGTGCCCATAGACAGTACCATGAGCACAGTGGTGAAAGAGACCCTGACGCTGCTCTCCACGCACCGGACTCTGCTGACAGGCAACGAGGTAATTTTCATTTTCATTCCTACAGTCTTTAAAATGCAAAGTTAACCGTTTGTGATGGTTCATTTCCTATGTGTAAAGATCTATTACAAGTAATAAAATCCTGAGTATATTAGTAACCCATAGGTGGTAACCACATTGCTAGCAAGCATTACATTAAAAGTTATGAATGCTAGAGTGCTTCAAAGATGATTATATTCCTTTTCCTTTTCAGAGCCTGAGGATTCCTGTTCCTGCACATAAAAATGTAAGTTAAATTATGATTCGATAAAATGATCACGTGCATAAGTAAATTTCATATCTTAAGCTATAAATCATTAGTTGTCATTGGGACTATTTAATTTTCTATATTGTGTTTTCATTTGGTAGATGTGAATGTATGTACATCTAAATATTAGGAATGACTTTTTAACAAGTAGAATTCATTAAACAAGTGGATCTTGCTCTTTGGTAATGTCGTCAGTTCTCCATCCCAGAGAGCCTCATGTCAGGGATTCTTTCTGGAAAGAATCCCACACTGGGTGATAGGTGCCTGCTCATCTCCGTTTATTTCTAACTATCTTCAGCCTTCCTCACTCTAACATCTTTCTGAAAGTATTAGCAACTTAGAGTTATGTTTTTAGAATCATGATCGGTAGACATTAAAATATACAATAAATGCCCTATATTAATAATATCCACATATCAAGTGATAGGACTATATAATAGTATTGTATACATTTGGAATATGTCCTGGTCATATTAAAATGTAAAATATATAATTTCATTAGTCTAAATAGAAAAAAATTACCAGCTGTAACTGTAAAAGGAAACACTGATGTGAGTTCAATGAATTATGTCACAGTATTACACTTCTTAACCCTTTATTTCTGAGTAAGTAGTTAATTTATATCATTTCTAAAACTCCTCAGTAATTTTATAAACTTCATCTACTTTTTGAAATTTTTAAAATGTTTAAAATTTTTGAAAATTTTATCTCAGTATGAGGTGGTATACCACCTGGAAAAGGAACAAACAAAAAACTCTTTGGAGAAAGGAACTCATGCAAACACCACAAAATAAATTCTAGCTTTTTAGACCAAGTTTTTTTTTCTATTTTTAATTGACAAATTTAAAAATGTATATATTGATCATGTACAACATAACATTTTGAAATATGTAGACATTGTAGAATAACTAATAGACTAAATTTTTATACCTTGTTTTGATTATTTGCATTTTAAAAAGCTTTAAAAATTGATATTTTGAATTTTAAAACTCTTCCCCATTTAGCACCAACTTTGTACTGAAGAAATCTTTCAGGGACTAGACACACTGAAGAATCAAACTGGACAAGAGAATGGTGTGGAAAAACTATTCCAAAACTTGTCTTTAATTAAAAAATATATTGACCAACAAAAAGTAAGTTGCGAACAGTCAGTGGAAACTCTATTTGTCTGGCTGTGCCTATTTCTACAGGAATTGACTGTTTCCTACAATACCCATTGTCATTTCTGTCATTTCTGTTCACAGAAAAAGTGTGGAGAAGAAAGACGGAGAGTAAAGCAATTCCTAGACTACCTGCAAGAGTTTCTTGGTGTTATAAACACCGAGTGGACAATAGAAAGTTGAGACTAAACTGGTTTATTATAGCCAAAGATTTTGGAAGAGGAGAAGAACATTTTATTACAACGAGAATGAGAACCAATGAAGGGTGGGGCCTTGAATCTCAGTGTATCTGAACTTCACAGGCAAAGTAAATATTTCAGGCAAACTGCTACTCTACCACCTCACACAAGCCGAAAGCATAAAATATTTGAAATATATTTTAGATATCAGAATCATTGAAGTATTTTCCTCCAGTTTGCTCCAGGCAATATTGATGTATACTTTTATCTTGTTTAACTTAACATTCTGTAAAATGTATGTTAATATTATTTATGCAATGATTAAGAATGTGGTAAATTAATATTTATTTCATGTTATGTCATCTTTCAATAAAACAAACAATAGACGAGTCTATTGTTCAATTTGCTGCTGGCCTCTGTCTTAGCACTTGAAGCTAGCACAGTGCACATGAGCACATGCTAAGGTCTGGAGGGGTTGCAAGGCTTGCCCAGGGCAGAAGTGATCGAGCAGGACTGAACGAGGATGTGGGGAGCAGGGACATGGGCAGGAGCTGAACCTGGTTTCCTTTCCACCGTATACCCAGAGCCTAGGATGGTGCAGGGTAAATGGTAGAAAATGAATGAATGGGCAAGGAGCGGTGACTCACACCTGTAGTCCTAGCTCTCTGGGAGGCTGAGGCGGGAGGATCCTGTGAGCTCAGTAGTTAGAGACCAGCCTGAGCAAGAGCGAGACCTCGTCTCCACTAAAATAAAATAGAAAGAAAATAGCTGGACAACTAAAAATATATAGAAAAAATTAGCCAGGCATGGTGTTGCATGCCTGTAGGCCCAGCTACTTGGGAGGCTGAGGCAGGAGGATCACTTAAGCCCAGGAGTTTGAGGTTGCTGTGAGCAAGGCTGATGCCACGACACTCTAGCCCGGGCAACAGAGTGAGACTCTGTCTCAAAAAATAAATAAATAAAATAAAATGAATAAGAAAATGAATGAATGAATGGGCTTTCCAGGACTGGCTATAGAATTAAAAA
Source organism: Cheirogaleus major (assembly GCA_963574435.1). Lineage (NCBI taxonomy): Eukaryota > Metazoa > Chordata > Mammalia > Primates > Cheirogaleidae > Cheirogaleus > Cheirogaleus major. Next base: position 57,961 of record CAUYPO010009263.1, read on the forward strand.
GAATTGTAAGGCTTCCCCTGCAAGGAGAACAGTGCAGGTACCTGTAACTAGATTTCTTCCCAGTCTATGAGAGGAATTTGGCAAACCAATCCCACTGCCAGTTCAGGGAGGAAGCCAGAAACCCTCTCTGCAGAGGCCTGCCAGACTGGGGCTGGGCCAGGGCCGATGGCCAGAGGGAGTTCCTCCTCACCCCATCTGACATTACAGCATGACAAAAGGAGCAGAGAAGTGCTGGTGGGGCGATCCTATTAGACAGGCTGGGTCTTAGCAGGGCCACTGCCCTGTACTCCCAGTGGCAGAGCAGCACCAAGCAAAACAACACTCTGCTCTGCCTGCTTAGGACTATCAGTAGAGTCACTGGAGATGCTTCTGTTTGAGAAAACTTCTCAAGGATCCAGAAAATATTTTTAAGACTGAGATAGACCTGGAGGAGGGATCCAGTAATAATATTCAGCTATGCCATTAATTCTTTCATTTGACAAATATTTATGGTCACAGGCCCTGTTCTGGGTGTGGGATACAGCTGTGGGCCCCCACTGGAGGTCCTTAGCGACCAGTGCCACTGCCCTGGGCATTATCTGGGCATTCTACGATTGCAGCCATTGTTGGGCTCGACTGCTGCGTGAAGCGATTGCTCCTACTGTTTCTGAGCATGGGAGAAAGCGCAGAGCGTCAGACACAGATTCCCAGGGAAGGAAGTCCGAGTCCTTCTGCGGATGAAGGCGTGTTCTCCTTCCAGCACGCGCCCAGGCCTGGCGGTCAGGACCCACTGTGGCACAGGCCCCCAACCTGTACACACACCAAGCCCCAGGAGCAGCCGCCGAGCGCTGAGGGAGGAGGATGGATGGGCACAGCACCACCGTGCCGACTGCTCCAGCAACCGACAGGAAACAGGAAACTCAGCTTGCAAAAAGACTCTCAACTTAATTCAATTCGGCAATTGTTTACTGAGCTCCAGTATGTTCCAGGACTGTTTTAGGGACTAGTATTCATCAGTGAATAACACAGATAAAATTTCCTACCCTTGTAGACTTACATTCTTTCTTCAAAAAGCTCATTTTCCCACTTCTTTATCAGGATCCAATATAGTTAATGTGGATCTCAGACTGGAATATCACATCTGAAGCCCCACTAATGAACCCTCACTAATCTGCCAGGTCCCGGAGAAACTAAAAGCAATTAGGGCTATTTGTAACTAATTGAAATGGAGCTTCTCAGATGTTCCAAGGCTTTTAAAGTCAGAAACCATGATTCTCCAGCTGACTCTACTGTCCCTGCAGAGACAGGCATCCTGATGGCACTGGACCAGAGGGAGGAGGTTGCTGCCAAGTCACATGGACAGCCCCTCCCACAGGCCTGACCACTGCGGGGATCCAGAACGCAGGGCGTCCGGGAGGGACTTGGGGAGCTCCAGGTTATGAGGAATACTTTCACAAGTCATGTTTTTCCTTTTAAAAGTTTATCCCAACAGTAGAGAGTCTATTTTCACTTTATCTGAGTGGTGCCACTGTTGTGGCCCAGTGGGAGGAGCCAGTGTGGGCTACTGGGCTTGTGTTTGGAGGGAGGCAGAGGAAGCTTCCCAGGGAACACTCAACCTAATGCACCAAAACCAAAGGTTCTCTGCCAGCCATCCTCATGCCACAAAACCTGCCGCGGCTTGTCACCCTGTACTTTTTCCCTGCTTCCTTTGAAGTTTCTTACTTTGGCTAACGTACTATGACCACCTCCAATCACCTTTCTGGACGACCCCCTGACTTTTACCCTCTGTGTCCCTCCTCCCACCCACCGCTCAGCCTCTGCGCTGTCTCTCTGATCCCTCCTCTTCATCCCCACTGCTCAGCTCAGCCCTCACCTCTCCCCTGACTCAGCCACCACCAGCTCCCTCCTGCAGGCTCTCCCCAGGACTGTTGATAAAATACACACGTGTCCACAGGTCCACATGTGCATAGAGACCTCTGACTCGCTACCGTCTGCCAGGCTCCTTCACAGGTCATGTGAGGTCTACCTCCACCCCCTCCAACATGCAGAAATAGAGAAATACAGGCATCGCCCCCTTCACGTCATTGGCAATAAAACATTAACCAGGAGCCACAATCCTGCTATTTTAAATGGGAAAAATTACATTTGCATTACAGCTCAACCCCAAATCATCAACCAATTTCTTAAAACATAAAACACAGTAAAATGCCTAGATATAAGCAACAAACACATTAGGATGTAAAAAAATTTTCTAATTGTATTCACTTATTTAATTGTGGTAAAATAGGATGTATAATGTTTAGAACGGCACTTCCTGATCACTCAGCAGTCAATATGGTTGTTGCTTGTTTGTGTAATGTGCTATCTGCCCCCTCAGTTGACATTCGGAGCCTTCCTGATTGTCTGATTTGCTACCAATTGTATTTGGAATAAACCTAAAGAATTTTTCCCATTGACTCCCCTCATCACTTTGTTAAAAAATTGTGTTACATTTAGAGTATATTAATATAACTTTTTTCCAATATAAATATTGGTAGGAAAGCATCGTACTGAGAGACACATTCTATGGAGAAACATTCTACATGGAAAACATTAATTGGGAAGATGTTCTGTAGGAAATGCTAGCTCTTATCCTTCCCAGAACACCCCGTGAATTTTCACACCTTTGTGCCTTTGCCCACACTGCACGCTCTGTCTCAGTACATCTGTCCTCTCCCAGCTAGTGACCTTGAAATTGCCCTTTAGATATTTTAACTCATCCCTCTCTCTTTTTATTTATTTTTTAATTAGAGACAGGGTCTCACTCTGTTGCCCAGGCTAGACTCTAACTCCTGGGCTCAAGGGATCCTCCTGTTTCAGCCTCCTGAGTAGCTGGGACTATGGGTGTGAGCTACCCCACTTGGCTACCCCTCTCTCTTGGCTATCAAGTCTAGCTCAAATGCTATTTCCTCTTTGAATCTCTCACTGCCTAGCCCAGGAGTACTAGTTGCTCTCTTCTCAGTGTCCTGCATTACTTTGAACACTCCTCTAACAGAGCTCTTGTTTTTCTACTGAAGCATTTTCAGATCCATCTTATACATCTCTGGATATGTATCAGTCAGAACAGTTCAGGTTATGCTGCAGTAACAAATCATCCCAGAGTCTCAGTGGTGGAACACAACAAAAGTTTGTTTTTTGGTCACGCAGAGTCTAGTGTGGGGCTGGGCAACTGCTCAGAGCTGCTGTCCTGCATGTACTGGCTCCGTGTTCCAGGATGCTTCTATCTTATGATGCCTCCGTATAAACAATTGCTTCTGTGATTGTCTTGGCAGAGAATAAGAGTCATGGAGAATCACACATCAGTTCTTAAATACTTCCACTCTTATCACACTGGATAGAGCAAGTCATACTGCCATGAGTGACTTCAAGTTGCAGGGGAAGTACATTTCTCCCATGTGTCCAGAAAGAGAGGAGAACTAGAAATATTCAACAAACACAATGTTCTGGTGCTTTGCCAAAGAAAAGGAACAAACTACTATTTACTTATCATCTACTATGGGTTAGGACTTTCCTAGACACTTAATATCAGTATCTTCATTAACTATCATCATAAGCCAGTATTATTCCTTTTTTATGATATGGAATTAAAGGCTCAGAGAGTTTAAATTTTTGTCCGGTGTCGCACGGCTCATACACAATACAGCTGGGATTCAAATCTTGGCATGTGCCATTCTAAACCTCCCATAATTTCTGAGAAGTCTTATTCTCTTGGCCTTAGGAATTCAGTGAAATAGATGACTACCCAGCATGTCTGAGCCAGGTCTTTGTGGTCCTCAGCACAGTTAGTGGTGTCCTTAAGTGTCTGCAAGAGGAAGAAGGGAGGAAGAACAAGGGTGGAGGAAGACAGGGTATACAGGCCTCTGCAGAATTCTCTCTTTGCATTCCACTGTGGGTTAGAGGAGGCATATTTCCTTAGTTTTGACCCTGCTCATAGCCCAGTGAGTAAGAAGAGAACTTTTTTTTTTTTCCTTTGAGACAGAGTCTCACTCTGTTTCCCGGGCTAGAGGGCCATGGTGTCAGGCTAGCTCACAGCAACCTCAAACTCCTGGGCTCAAGCAATCCTCCTGCCTCAGCCTCCCGAGTAGCTGGGACTACAGGTGTGCACCACCATGCCCAGCTAATTTTTTCTATTTTTGGTAGAGACGGGGGTCTCGCTCTTGCTCAGGCTGTTCTCGAACTCCTGAACTCAAAAGATCCTCCTGCCTCGGCCTCTCAGAGTGCTAGGATTACAGGCCTGAGCCACCGCGCCCAGGCAGGGAGGAGGTTAATCCAAGTTCTTAAAAACAGCCCTGTAAACACAGGGAATTCATTTAACTCACCCACAGTCACTGCACCTGTGTTTACTCTGTAGCCAGTGCTGTGGTTACTACCAGGAACCAAGAAAATTTCCTTGAGAACAAACCCTGCCCCTTTCTGAAACAAGCCAATGAGAGCCAACATGATCCACGCCTTCAACATGAAATGCTCAGGGCTGTGGCCAGCACTCTGATAACTGGTCCCCAATAAACTGGACCACTCTTATATCATTCCATAAATCTCAGCCATCCCAAGCCAGCAACCAAGGGACATACCACAGACATGGCGGCAACTTGGGAAGGTGCTTGCTGTCCTTTTCAAACACTTTGCATAAAGTCAAGTGCAGAAGCCAAAACATTTCCCTGTGACCAGCTACCTCTGAGCAGAGAAACCAGTGCTCAGAGCCTGGAAATGGCCCCACTCCCTTCCTTCCTCTCGGTACAGCGCAAGATTTGTTTCCAGACAGAACAAGCCCAAAAGACCAGCCCCTGGCAATCATGCACCAGAGTTACAGCAACCAGGTGGGAGGAAACGGCTTGAGCCCCTCTGAAACCTTGAACAGACACTGGGATGGACTCATCTAACTTGGCGACTTTCACCTGGGGACAATTCTGTTCCTCACCACTATTGATTGTACCAGGACAAAACTTCCTTCAGGGCCTTCCAAAAGCAAACGTCCCCAAGTCCAGTCCAGTCTTGCTCTGCTGACAACTTCTCAGAGCTGAGTATGCCATTGTTCTGTTCAAAAATGTTTTTCTGGATCCCCAGTGCATACAGGAAGAATCCATAGGAGATAAGGAAGGTAAAATGAGAACATCTAATGTGTATCTAATCAGATTTCTACAAAGAGAGAGCAAAGGAAACAGAGAAGAGAATAAATAGTAGGATAAATAAAAAGAAACCCACACCTAGATACATCATAATAAAAACCTAGAATGCCAAAGCAAAAAAATGTAAAAAATCTTAACAGCAGCCAAAGAGAAAAGACAGATTACCTAGAAAGAAAAGATAATTAGACTGAGAGCTGATTTCTCAATAGCAAAAAAAAAAAAAAAAAAAACAAAGTTAAGAGACAGCAAAATGCTACTTTTAAAATGCTGAGAAAAAAACTGTTAACCTAGCATTCTATGATCGTGAAAATTAACTTTACAAATAAGAGGTGAAAACTACCTTTATAAATAAGGATGAACTAAAAATAGTTTTAAAAAGAAACTTTAGGCCCAGCACAGTGGCTCACATTTTTAATCCTAGCACTTCGAGAGGCTGAGGGGTGGGATTACTTGAGGCCAGGAGTTCAAGACCAGCCTGGGCAACACAGCGAGACCCTATCTCTACAAAAATTAAGCCAGGTGTGGTGGTGCATGCCTGTACTCCCAGCTACTTAGGAGGCTGAGGCTGGAGGATCGCTTGAGCCCAGGAGTTTGAAGTTGCAGTGAGCCACGATGACATCACTGCACTCAAGCCTGGGCAACAGAGAGAGATCCTGTCTCAAAATAAATAAATAAAATTTAAAAAGCTTTATTTTTTAGAGCAGTTTTTGGTTCACAGCAAAACCGAGCAGAAAGCAGAATTCCCATGTACCTCCTGACTGTCCCCCACAGACTCTTCCACTATCAACACCCTCCACTGTATGTTACAATTGATAAACCTGCATTGACACTTCATCATCACCAAAGTCCTTAGTTTACATTAGGGTTCACACTCGGTGTTGCATTCTACAGGTCCTGACAGACATGTAACATGTATCTACCATCATATAATAGTACCATACAGAGTCGTGTCACTGTCCTAGAAGTCCTCTGGGCTCCATCTAGCCATCCTTTCTTCCCCCTATCCCCTAGCAACCACTGATTCACTTTCACTTTCTCTACAGTTTTGTCTTTTCCAGAATGTCGTATGGTTGGAATCATACAGTATGTATCCTTTTCATATTGGCTTCTTCCACTTAGTAATATACATTTAAGATTCCTCCGTGTCTTTTCATGGCTTAATAGTTCATTTCTTTTTAGTTCTGAATAACATTCCACTGTCTGGGTGGATAACAGTTTATTCAGTCACCTATTGAGGTTGCTTCCAAGTTTTGGCAATTATAAACAAAGCTGCTATAAATAGCTAGGTGCAGGTTTGTGTATAGATATAAGTTTTCAACTCATTTGGATAAATACCAAGGAACACCACTGTTGGATCATATGGTGAGAGTATGTTTAGTTTTGTGAGAAGAGGCCACACTGTTTTCGACATGACTACATGTACCATCCTGCTTCTCCATCAGCAGTGGATGAGACCCTCCACGTCCTCACAGCGTTTGGCGTGGTCAGCGTTCTGGATTTGGGCCATTCTCATAGGTGTGTAGTGGCATCTTGCTTGTTTTAATTTGCAATTCTCTAAATGACACATGATGTTGAGTAGCTTTGCATATGCTTACTTGTCATATTTTCTTTGGTGACATGTCTGTTCAGGTTTTTTGCCCATTTTTTAAACAGCTAAAAGCATTTTAAAACAAATAAAAACCAAAAGAGCTTATTACCTTTATGTTTCTGAACTCTTCAAGGACTTTGATAGATTTTACTTTTGGAAGGAGAAAAATCATCTCAGAAGGAAGGTCTGAAATGCAAGAAGAACGTATCTAGTTAATGCTTCATACAGGATGATGTTATCTTCCCCCAGTAATGATTTACTTCTTGTAAACAGTTGAGGCATGGAGAGATAGTGTTAATTTAGTCTGAGATACAGCTGATTGAGAGCTGGGTTTGGTTTTAAAAGACTGATCTATTTTAAGTTAGCTCTCATTCTTGCAACCCTGTGCATGTCCCAGCTGAAAGCCTACAAGCATTTACAGGAACCCTTCCTGCGTGGTGGGCCTTGAATTCCGATCTTTGTACCTCCAGCCCAATAAGACTGCCTAAAACTCTATCCAGGGGTCCTCAAACTTTTTAAACAGGGGGCCAGTTCACTGTCCCTCAGACCGTTGCAGGGCCGGACTACAGTTTAAAAAAAACTATGAACAAATTCCTATGCACACTGCACATATCTTATTTTGAAGTTAAAAAACAAATGGGCAAAAACACCCACATGTGGCCCATGGGCTGTAGTTTGAGGACGCCTGCTCTATCCTCTCCACCCAATAGCCATAGATTCTCTGTTGTTCAGCTTCTAGATCTCTAGACCACTGCTTATGAATCAGTAAATGCCTGAAGGCAAAAGGCTATGGCAAATGTCAGGCTCACTTTTTTTTTTCTTGCAGCTTAGAATAATATCCATTTATTAGGTCATAGTTCTGTGGGTCACAAGGCCAGGCAGAGTTCTCTGCTCAGGGTCTCAAAGGCTAAAATTAAAATATCACCAGGCTGTGTTCTCATGTAGAAGCTCTGGGGAAAAAATCCACTTTCAAGCTTACTCGGGTTGTTGGTAGAATTTAATTTCCTTGTGACTGCATATGTGAGGTCCCCGTTTTCCTTGCTGGCTGCCAGCAGGGTCCACTCTCAGCTCACAGAGCCATGTGCATTGTCAGACTCACTTTTAAGATTTCTTTCTCTTTAGGACCTTGGTCCCTTAAGTTTTCATTGCCATGTCAGTGCTCTGATTCTTTCAAACAGATTTTTAAAACTGTTCGACCAGCTTTCCTAGCTCTTCTTAGCTAGAGGACCGGTCTGTTACAAGCCAGTCTGCAGTAACCCGAAGTGTGACTGTCCTGGTTTTTGCAGAGGCTAGAAAGGCAAATAGAGTGGGCCTGTACTAGGGACCACAACTCCCGCATGCTTCGAGTCTTTCCTGGTGGCAACAACTTCTTTAATTCACCCAGCAATGCAGGATTGTCTTTGATTTATTTCTTGATCAGGATGGGGATGGTTTCAAGGCCTTCCACTCAACCTTATTTCACAGGTCAAAGAACCAATATGAAGGTTCTCCCAGGTGCTAAGAATGTTTATTCCATTTATACAGTAAAGAACTAGAAAAATAAAGAGTATTAAAAAGTCTCATGCTGAAGAGTCTCCGTTTATTGCTTGTCCTATGTGAGCCCCACTCTAACCACAGAATCACAGTGAGTTTGGGTTTTCCAGGTGTCATTGTTAGCTCAGATCTTGCATCTAACAATCTTTGAAGAGTCTGGGTATTTCGTATACTAGTGTCTAGTTATCCTGACAAGTGACTCCAGGTCTCTTTGGAAAAGGATTTAAAAAGTTCATTGAGTGTACATGCAGCAGAATTGCAGAGTCCTCCCATCTAGTCAGTGGGCACTGAGTCGATGAGTGGTTCAGGTCTGGGGACTGCATGAAGAGCCCAGTTTTCCACTGTGGTGGCCGATGTCAGCCCTTAACCCATAAGCTCTTGATTCTGTCTGATTATGTACACATGCTGATGGACCATCCACTTTTCTTGCCTCTAGGAACACTTTCATCTATTAATCACCATGCTAGATCCCTGAGGGTCAAAGGTCAAGGCATTCTGACTGCCACTGTGGCCTTGCTGCTCCGTGTAGTGATTATGCCCACCTTGTCTCTAATGGTTCAGTGCTCCAGCTTGGCCCCTGCCAGTCTAGGGAGCCTGTCTCGCTCACTGATGTCAGCGAGTCCACGTTGATGGCAGCCTCCCTCACCTGCAGCCCAGCTTACGAAGGACATCACTGCGAGCCCATGCAGTGGCGCCTGCTTCTCTGTACTCGTACACCCATTGCTGTGTCAGGGAAAGGCGTGTACTCTGTGCCCTGCAGGACCATGGCAAGACAGTGGGTTCTCAGGCCAGATACAGTAAATCCAGCTCAGTATTCCTGTCTCCTTGAGCTGTCTGCTCTCTTCTACGCTGTGGAAGGAAGTTCTGCATCTCCACTTCATATTTTGTGCACACTGTCAGGGTCGGGCTTCAAGGAGCTATTGCAGCAAACCATTAGGACTAGCTTGGGTGTTGCTGCAAGAGCATTCAATCCTCAATCACAGTGAGTAGACCCGTAGCGATGAATTCAGTCCTATTCGACTCTGTGCTCTGGATGAACAGCCTCAGGGGTCACTCTCTCCTGGATTCGGACAGTATGTATGAGTGACATAAGACAGTACATATTCGGACAGTACGTATGAGTGACCTCCTGCACACCTTATACTGCCCCAAGACTGTTTGTCAACTGTGAAGCTGTCGTCTCTTAGCTGCAAACTCATGACTACGCTATACCATGCAGAGCTGGGATTCTGAAAACCAGTTTCTCCTTTGCCAGCTGAATCTGTTAGGACTTGTCAATAGGGGTTGCTAGCCTGGGAGGCTGGACACAGAAAAAGGAACTTCTTGTTTCCTATTTGCCTCCTCTTCCTTGTTTTTGTTTCCTATTCCTGTCCTTTCATAGTCTTAGTCCTGCTCCTACTCCTAACATTAACCCTGGCGGCAACAGTGCTTGCTCATACACTTGGTCACAGCGGGCAGTTTTTCCATCCTTCGCAGAACCAACCTCAGCAAACCACATTCCCCTCCGAGACCCCAGCCCCAGCCAACCAGCACCACACAGAGCTGTGGATCCCGTCTCCACAGCACCCCTTTTCTGTGCACAGGGACCCCACTAGGCCTGCAGAGCAGTTTCCTTCCACAGACGTCTGAGTTTCAGGTCCACAAACCCTCCTCCAAAGTTATGTTTTGATAATTCCAACCTCTTCCATTTGCTTCTCAGCCAGGAGTGGGAGCTGCTGCCCACAGCTGCTACCTCCTCAATACCTCATTGTTCCCTTCTTGCCTGTTGAGTTTTCTAGTACCTGGTTAACAAGTCTTTCTAGTCAATTCTGTTAAAATAACTGGCATAGTTTCTGTCTACTGATTTGTCCCTAATTAACACAGGATGTTCTCAGATCTAACTCTGATTATTGGTCTGGAGGCAATGAGGGCTGTGGAGGCAGGGCGGTGGGGAGAATATATGTCATCATGTGAAGAACATATGTCACATGTTTCGGGTGGAATAGTTATTCTATATCCAGGGAGGGGAAGTTAGTCTACTCTGGCAAGGGGTAAAGGGCTCCTTCTGCCAGTTAAGGAGGGCTCAGGAGAATTTGGGGGTTCAACAGTCTTAGGTTTGTCCACCCAGATGTTCTTATCTCATGTCTCATGGTCCCACCCCTTTCCCACCAAAGTCCTGACTTTGACATAGAAGAATGCCAAAGGGGCACTGTTCTCCTTTGAAGCTCTACAAAGACCTGCATATGATGAGACCCTCAGCCTAACTTTCAGTTCCATCTGTTCTGTGGCTCCTTTAAAGCTTCCATCAAGGTCTTCCAGTACGCACAGTGTACATTATGTTGGAATTAAATTGCCCTGAGCCTATCATTTTCTTTTGGTAAGGCCTCCAGTACTGTACTTTGCAATCCTTACAATTAACATGGTTCCCATAGATCCCATATTCTCTTCCACTGCCTTGCTCTCCACCTGTCCTTCATTAACCAGAGTGAAAAACTTAGGAAAAGTGCTCTGAAGGGGAAAATGCGTGAAAAGGGTGGGGGGTGGAATTTAACAAATTGCAAAGCCACTGAATGCCAGAGATTATTGCCCAACATACTTATTCTCAGCAATAGGTTCCTATTATTTTAAAGAGGTGAACAATCCAACTTCAACTTTCCAGTCCAAGGGTTTGTTATCCAAAACTACATCTGATACCAATTGCCATAGCCCAGGACTCATCAGAAAGCCACGCCTGAGGCAAGGGTTAAAGTGCCATTACTTGAACCCATGCTGTGAGAGAAAAGGAAAGGTGTGAAACAGTGTGGCGGACACATCACTGCACTGGCCACGGCTTTGAACTGAGACTCAGCAAGTCTCTCAGCAGGTGTGTTTGCTTGGCACATGGAATTCCTGCAGACGTGTTGGAAAGACAAAGTAGACTTCAAAACGGTGCAGAGGAAGGATCAGGAGAGGGAGATCTGCATGCCAGGTTGCCCTTCTCTCCCATGTCCCATTGGTCAGGCTCATGCCCCAGGAGCTTACTTCTCTGCACATCTAAACATACCATCTAGCCACTGGCTGCCACGTAACCAGCCAGAGCCCATTCTGTGCAATGTGACATTTCGTCTGTTCCCGGAAGTGAAGGGTGACTGGGTATAGGTGGGGTGCTGACCAAGAGACAGAAAGGAGACAGCAGAGGCAATCTGAGAAGGCACACAAATATGCATCCAGTGCAAATATAAATGTCCACAACTGCTGTGAGAAGACACAGAAACTCTGAATGAATCTATGACCATTAAAGACATCGAAACTGTCATTTTCACTCTTCCCTCAAAAAATACAAAGTCCAGTTTTACAGATGAGTCTTTTTAAACTTTCAAGTCACACATAATTCCAAATATATATAAACTCCTATAGAAACTAAACTAAATGGAATATTTCCCAGCTCAGTCTGTAAAGCTAACATACATTATACTAAAATCAGAGAAGGATAATGTAAGAAAAGAAAAGTAAGATGTGAACATTGTAAACAAAGTTTTATCAATCCAAATTCAGTTGTATAACAATATATTACATATCTAAATTGGGTTTGTTTCAGGAAGTTAAGCTTCAACATCGGAAAATCTATTAATGTAATTTACCACATTAGTCTTTTTTCTTTAGAGAGAAGAATCATATGCTAAAAATGCACAAAAAGCACTACTGAAATTTAATATCCATTTATGATAATTACTTTTCACAAAGCCAAAATAGAAGGGAACTTCTTTAACCTGATACACTTGCAACCAATACTGTACTCAATGGTAATACATTTAAAACATTCCATTAATAGTGGAAATAATGCAAGAAGGCCTGTAGGACCACTCTGTTTGCATTGCATAATCCCAGGAAACACCATGTACATCACAGATATTGTAGATTTGAATATGTAGGACAATTTTACACCAGTTAGAAGTAAAGTGTCTTGGGGAAAGGGCTTCTTTTTCTAATTTGCACAAAGGCTTTATATGAACTAGTGGTAGCCCTGGATACTACTAACTTCATTTTGATTAAAAAACTGACTGAAGATCCTGGCCTTTGCAATAAGATTATAAATAGGACTAATAAATATAAGGATTGTAAAGGAAGAAACAAAATTCATATATATATATATTTGCAGATGATATATTATGACAAAGATAAAACTAAAAAAATGTAGAATCAGTCAAATGATTATAAGGAATAAGAGAGTTTAGCAAGTTCCTGGATCAATATACAAAATCAATTACATTGTTATGCATCACCAACAAATAGAAAATGTAATTTTAAAGAAGACATTATTCCAAGTAAGTATAAGTATTGTACTTATAATTAAAAGATAACAAAATGCCAAAGAATAAATCCAACAAAATATGGAAAAATTTTAAGACTTTGCTGAAGGATATTAAGAAGGACAAATGTAGAGACCTACTATGTCTATAGATAGAAGACTTCAAATTATAATTTGGAACTGATCTATAAATTTAATTTAAATTACAACTCCTATCAAAATCCCAACAATTTTTTCATGGTCCATACTAAGCTGACTCTAAAATATACATGGAAGAATGAGGGTCCAAGAACAGCCAATACAATCCTAAAGAAAGAAATCAAAGTGGGAGAACTTGCCTTGCTTGGTATCAAGCTTCAATAATTAAGTCAATGTGGTATTGACAATGGGGATATAATAGTAGTTCCCAATAAGAGGGTGACGTTTCCCCTCAGGGGGCATTTGGCAATTTCTGATTCTTACAACTGGAGAGGAGGGATGGGGCAAGGGATGCTATTGGCATGTCGTGGGTAGAGGCCAGGGATGCTGCTGAACATCCTACAATGCACACGGTAGCCTCCACAACAAAGAATTTTCCTATCCAAAATGTCAGTAGTGCCAAGGTTGAGAAATCCTGAAGGTATAGAGATAGATCAATAAAAAACTAATTAAATAAAAAAACATTGGGCACTGTGACTCATGATTGTAATGCCAAGCACTTTGGGAAGCTGAGGCAGGAGAATAGCTTGAGGCCAGGAGTTCAAGACTAACCCGGGCAACATTGCAAGACCCTGCAGCACCAGGTACGGGCCCAAGAGGCTGTGGTGGGAGGATCAGTTGAACCCAGTAGTTCAAGGTTACAGTGAGCTGTGATCATACCACTGTATTCCAGCCTGGGTGACAAAATGAGACTCTGTCTCCTAAAAAATAAATAAATAAATAAATAAATTTTTAAAGAAAAGAAAATATTCCTTTGGGGTGGGCACATCCAGCAAGAAACAGCTGGAATATTCACACTGGGTAATTTAAGGAGAGTTTATTTCATAAAGAGACCATTAGAAAAGTGAGAACAGGGCATAGGGAAGACAGAGCTCTCTGGGGCTGGTGACAACGGGAGCTGTCATGGAAGGAGGACTAGATACTGAGACTCAGAGATACAGAGAGCTGTGTGCAGAGGGCCACTCGGCAGGAGCTGGGGCCTTCATTAAAGGGACACAGCCGGCCTGCAGCAACCTTGCCTGGAGGGAGCTGGGAGATAAACACCTGGACTTCACTCACTCCCCACCCTTCGATTACCTGTCAATGCTCCTCATGGCCAAGCCTAGTGAGGAACCTGTAGGCAAAGAAGTCATCAATGCCGTCCACACTGGTCAGCCTCCTGAGACACGGAAGGATAAAGGACAGATGAGAGTGGATCTGGAGGGGCAAATGGGAGCTTTCCAGTGTGGAGTGGATGGGTTCATTAAATAAAATGCCCAGGCTGGGTGCGGTGGCTCATACCCACCCGTAATTCTAGCAATTTGGAAGGCCAACATGGGAGGATCCCTTGAGCCCAGGAGTTTGAGGCTGCAGTGAGCTCTAATGACGTCAGTGCACTGCAGCCTGGGCAACAGAGTGAGCCCTGTCTCAAATAAATAAATAAATAAACAAACAAACAAACAAATAAATAAATAATAAATACATCCCCCAAAGAGCAGACCATCAAGGAAAAGATCCATACATTCTATATTCATCAAATTTACCATAAGAAGAATAAGAAGACAAGCCACAAGCTAGGACTCATATTTGTACCCGGTATAAATGACTAAGGATTAGTTTCCAGAATGCATAACAAAGTCCTCCTAATTCAGTAAGAAAAAGACAACCCACTAGGGAAAAAAAAGGTAAATGACATGAATAAGCATTTCTCAGAACAGGAAACACCAATGTCCAATAAACATATAAAGAGATTTTCAACCTTGTTAGTAGTCAGGAAAATACAAAATTAAACCGCAATGAGATAACATTTCACACCCACTAAAGAGGCAGAAATTAAAAAGTCAGGCAGTACAATTCTTGCCCAGGATGCAAAGTAAAAGGAATTCTTACACATTGCCTGAAAAGGAGTTAAAAGGTACTTTTGAAATGTAGTTCCTGGTAAAATTGAAGGTACAAGTACCCTATGACCCAGAATTTCAACCTAGTGCCTATTCTAGAGAAATTCTTGCCCATGAGCATCAGGAGATACAAACAAATATTTTCATAGCAGGAATGTTTTTTTTAAATAAACTTTTTATTTTACAAAAATTTTATATTGGTTGGGCATGATGGCTCATGCGTGTAATCCTAGCACTCTGGGAAGCCAAGGTGGGAGGATCACTTGAGGTCAGGAGCTGGAGACCAGCCTGAGTGAGAGTGAGACCCTGTCTCACAAAAAATAAGAAAAATTAGCTGGGCATGGTGGAGCATGCCTATAGTCTCAGCTACTCAGGAAGCTGAGGCAGGAGGATCGCTTGAGCCCAGGAGTTTGAGGTTGCAATGAGCTATGATGACACCACTGCACTATACCCAGGGCAACAGAATGAGACTCTGTCCACAAAAAAGGAAAGAAAAAAATATTTACAGAAAAATTGTGAAGATAATACAGAGAATTCCCATGTATACCACACCAAATTCCCCTTATTATTAACACCTTACACTAGTATGGTACATTCGTCACATTAATGAACCAATAACTGATACATTATTATCAACTAAAGTCCATCCCTAATTCAGCTTTCTTTAGTTTACCTAATGCCTTTTTTGCAGGATTGTTTTTAATAACTAAAACTGGGAAAACCCAAAATGTCCATCAGTGGTAAAATAGATAAATGAATGGTGCTTTGCTCATTCAGGGCTAAACTAAATAAAGTAGAGTAAATGAATGAACTATAGTGATATGTATCAACATGATAGATCCGAAAACATTTTGTGAGTAGTAAAAGCAAGTCTTAAAGCATCTACTAGGATTCTATTTACAAAAAGGTCAAAGATAGGCAAAATGAAATCATGTATACTTTGAGGATATTTATATATGTGATAAAACTACAAAGAAGAGCAAAGAAATGATTCACCAAAAACATCCAGATAGTGGTTACCTCTGGCGAGGTGGGACACCTTCATGGGGAGAGGGGATGTTCTCTTACGTTGGGCGGTAGGTGTGTGGAGTTTTGTTAATATTTAAAACTGTATATGTCGATTACATTTTCTTTTGTATATATGATCTGCTTCATAATAATAAATTTTAAGGGCTCGGATCCCTTGCTCTTTTTCCCCCCTCAAAAGCATATTTTCTTTTTCTTTCTTTTTTTTTTTTTTTCTTTTAACAGACAAGGTCTCACTCTGTAGCCCAGGCTGGAAAGCAGTAGCATGACCACAGCTCACCGAAGCCTAGAACTGGGCTCAAGCAATCCTCCCATCTCAGTCTCCTGAGTAGCTGGGATTACAAGTGCTATCCAGCACGCCTGGCTAATTTTACTTATTTTTTGTAGAGATGGGGACCTCACTATGCTGCCCAGGCTGTTCTTGAACTAGCAGCCTCAAGCGATCCTCCCAGCTTGGCCTCCCAAAGTAGAAGGATTACAGGCGTGAGCCACCTGCGGGGCCTCGAAAGCATGTTTCTACATAGCTGTCACCCTCCAGCATCTGGCTTAAGGGAAAAGGTGGTGCTGTAGAGTCAGAGCAAACAGGAACCCCAGCTCTCCATGCTCAAACCCAAGAAATGTGATATGTCGCTTATCATCCTCTTCAAACCCCACCACATGTTGTGATGCTTCCTGTTTCTCAGAAGCTGAAAAAGGTGCTGACATGATGTAAAGAGTGGAAATGAGGCAGTATACCCAGATCTGCCCAGAGCCCCGAGTGTCATCGGATGGGCAGGCTGGACATTCGGCTGTGGCTGGGACAAAGGCCAAACCCCTGCCTTCAGGAAGGAAGGCATCCCAAGTTTGAAGCACAGTAACCCTCGCTGTAAGAGCGAGAGACACACGGACATCAGCCCTAAGAGATGCCTTTTACGACAGGGAGAGGCAGCCTCTCAATGGTTCCCTTTGCTCAGTCCCTGCTGGCACTGGACTCCAGAAGGGGCCTGGGACACTGCTGCCACCAGTGCCTCCTATTCCCTCACACTCCTCTGTCTATGTGTTCAGTTGTTTACTCATTCAGACAGCAAACTCACTGAGCAGTTACCACACTCAAGGCACTGTTGTCAGCATTGGCAACACGGCAGGGAGCAGGATGCAGCCCTGCTCTGCCAACATTGTGGTGTCAGACAACAAACAAACAAAACAACTATCAATTTGGTGTGTGCCATCAAGGGAAGAATGGCAAAGGTATAGGCAAAACAAGCCAGGGTCAAGACACTGAAGCCAGGCTGCCTGGGTTTGAGTTCTGCCTCCACATTAGGCAAGTTAATCAACCTTTTTAGGACTCAGTCTCCCTTTCTATAAATTGGAAGTGATAATCAAGCATACTGAACAGAGTTGAATGCGATTTGTTCTTTCAAAAAGTATGTATGAGCATCTCTATGTGCCACGCACTAAGGATTAGTAGTGAAGATGACAGGTGAGTCTCAGCACGCCATGTGCTCACATCACAGAGGAAGAAGAGTCACTGGAGAAGCAAAGGCCATTTCTGACAGTGACAAAGGCTAGGGACTGATGTGATGGAAGGAGATTCGAGAGGTGCTAGGGAGCAAGTGCCACCTTATATTAATATGTCTGCAGAGGTGACGTTTGAGAGCTAAATGATGGAAAGGAGCCAGCTATAAGAGAGCCTGGGGGCAAGAGGGACAGCAGGTGTGAAAGTGCAGTAGTGGGAATGGAGTGGCTGTGGTTGAGGAACAGCAGGAAGACAGAGACAGCTGGAGCACATCAGTGGTGGGTATAGGAGAAGAGGCTGGGGAGGGAGGGGACAGCCTGTGCAGGCCCGTGCAGGCCCAGAAAGGGACTTTGCATTTCATTCGAGTAATGGGAAGTCACTGAAGGTTTAAAGCAGAGGAGGGACATTACCTGACTTATGTTCTTAAAAGATCTCTAGCTTTTGTGCAGACACAGACGAGGGTGTTCATGTCTAATCAGGGAAACAAGTTAGGATGCTAACTTGCTAAACAAATTAGGATGCTCTATCATTAGCGCCTTTTACTCAGGCCCACAGCCATCCTGAGTGGATGGTATAGGATAGGCCAGAGGAGAAGGCAGAATCCCATTGTGCAGGGCTTTGTAGAGGGCACCTGATCTCTGTCTTCTCCCATGTCCATGCAGCTTCTTCTCTCTCCTTGGAATCCAGATCCAAATCCCACTTTCTACAGGACACGTCTTCCTTCCCCCATTGGTATTCCATTTTCTCTGCAAGCTATGGAGACTCCTTGAACCTGGGAACCCTGCCACCTTCCCCTAAGCTGCTGCCTCGCAGCCCCGGAGCTGTCTCACGCAATGGCAGCTCAAACTCCATTTGCCAAGGTGCAAGCCAGAGTGTTGGCCAGGGTGTCTGCAAGTTCCCATGACGACCGCCGGGTCCCTGCTGAGACTGTGCAGTGAGCTCAGTGTGGCCTATCAGGACATTCTGCGAGTGCTGCCCCTCTGCACCCAACCGAGGGCAACCCCGCTTGACCCCGTCCACACAGACACGCTGCCCGCCCGGCCAGGCCTCCCCGCCTAACCGAGCACTAGCGCTCCTGTCCCTTGAAGTCCTCCCACCGTGGGGAGTCCCCCTTCTCTGCCCTTTCGGTTCTCCTTGTCTGCAGCTCATGCCGTCCCGCCAGCTCTCCCACGCTCTCCACCAACTCCAGCTCATCCCTAACGGCCGCGATTTCTGGGGCCCGATTGCGACGGTTCCTCGTTCACACGCGGACCTAAGATAGCGGCTCCCCACTCCCCTCTAGTGGCACGCCCAGGTATTTACAAAAAATTCCCGCCGGAGAAAGATTCCAGGGCGGGCACAGCGGCTCTGAAAGCTCAAGGTGCTCCAGACATGTCGGAAAAGCAAACGGAGCCTGCGTGACACGAAAGCCTGGGCCGCGGCCGCGCCGCAACGCCGCCCTCTGGTGGTCGATGGGCGTCAATGCCGAGCCCGCCCGTCCTCCCCTCAGCGGCGAAGCGCGCGAGCCCCGCGCTCCCCTCCCCGCCCGCCCACTGCCGCCCGCCGGGGACGGGGTTTCGGGGACGAGCCCCGGGGCCCGTCCCGCCTCCGGCGCAGGAGCCACCAGGCCTCTGGGACTGTCCCAGCCGACCCCGGCAGCGGCCCGAGTCCGGTCAAGGGACGGAGGGAGCCCGAGCCTGAAAGGCAGCTAGGCTGGAGCGGCCCCACGGCGGCCGCGTTTCCTTCTCGGGACGCCCCGCGCCTCCCTCGGCGTCCGGCCCGCGGGCAGCAGGACGGCCCCGGAGTCGGGTGGCTGCTAAGCTGGGCCAAGTTCCCTGACAGAACTGGAATTGTGTCACGATACCACTTTTCATGTCCTCAGCCCTCATGCCGCGCCGGTGCGCGCTCTGTGGAGCAGGCGCCTCCTCGCTCCTCCTCAGACCGCGGTCGCGGGCGCCGGGGCCGGGACCGACGGAGGGGCGCGATGGAGACTCACTCCCCCCGGCCCCCAGGGGACAGAACGCTCTGGCTTTTCTAAAAAAGTGTCCCCTGCCCCGCTTCTAGCCCCCATTGTTTATTCAACGCTAGCCTTAGTCCCGACGTCTGCCCTGTTGTCAGAGCGCTGCGCCAGGAGCGGGCACGCCCTGCCCAGGTGTAGGTGGGATGGACAGGTGCCCCACCTGCCCGACCTCACTTTAGACTCTCGTGTCCAGACCCAGATTTGCGGTTTTCTCCTTTTTTGTTTTTTTTCAGTGTCAAAAGTGTTACATGCATGACATAAAAAAATACATGCATATACATGCATAAAGGTATAAAACTAAGTCCTCCCGGAAGTCAGGTGGGGATCTGTTGTTACTTTACAGACTTGATTCACTCGCTCCTCACCCCGACCCTGCCAGGTGGGTACTTGGATGACCGTGTTTCGTAGGTGGGGAAAGTGAGGATCAGAGAGGCCAAGTAACTTGCCCAAGGTCACAGGCTAGGGAAAGGCAGGCTGGCGCACAGCTTAAGGACAAAAGATTAAGTGCCTGAAGTTATAGTCAGATGGTCAGATAGAATGAACAGTATTCGGTAGCACGACAAAGTGACTATAGTCAACAATAAGTTAGAGTATACTGTAAAATACCAAAAAGAATGGAATTGGAATGTTCCTAACACAAGAAATGATAAATGCCTGAGGTGATGGACACCCCAATTACTCTGATTTGATTAATTCACATTGTATGCCTATATCAAAACATCACATGTACCCTATAAAGATATACAACTATTATGTATCTGTAATAATTAAAAATACAATTAAAAACAAAAAACCCAAAAAACTAGAGATGATGGTGATCTGGACAAGGGTGGGAAAGATGGAGAGAATGACAGAATCGAGAGATCTTTAGGAACTGAACTCAAGAGGACTCATTGAGAGTTCATAGAAAACTCTATGGTTTCTGGCTTAGGTACCAAAAAAAAAAAAAAAAAAAAAGATTAAGTGCCTGAAAAGCATTCTGAAAAGAAGCAAAGTCTCCTAAAATGCTTGGCTTTAATGAGCTGATCTTGTGATTTCTGTCACTCAGCCTGTGGATGCAAAAGTTAAAAAATGCCAGCTGTAACCAGCCACAGGGGGATTTCTGTGTTGGACAGGGGTGGGGAGTATTCCTGCTCTGGGCCCCCACAGCTCCTGTTCTTGAAACTCTAGGTTAGTTTCCTTGTCACTGGATTCTGTGTTCCTTGAGACAAGCCACTGTATTTTATCCTTCAGCTTTACTGAGATGTAACTAACATACGATAAGCTGGACATAGTTAAAGTGTAGTAAGTTTTGAAGCCTGGAAGTCTGAATCCTCCAACCTTGTTCTTCCTTCAAGATTGTTTTGGCTAGTCTGGGTCTCTTACAACTATCTATGAATTTTAGGATCAGCTTTTCCATCTCTGCAAAAAAAGGCAGTTGGATATTTGATAGAGATTGTGTTGAATCTATTGATCAATTTCGAAGCATTTACATCTTAACAATATTAAGTCTTCCAATCCATAAACATAGACTATCTTTCCATTTATTGAGGTCTTCTTTAATTTATTTCAACAATGTCTGCTGGTCAAAACAAACAACCACAATTCTTTGAGAATAAGGTCCATTCTGCTCCCTCTGATTCTGAGAACCTATACTAAGAATGCAGGCTGTTGTCTTCCAGGATGTCACCAAGCTGGGGAGAGGGGAATGGCGCTCAGGCATATTAAAACACCACGATGTTCTCCTACTGAGATTCAGCTGGTTTTTTCATGATTAAGCATTTACCCTATTGCTGTAAACATTTGATTAGCTTCCAGAGTGCCAATAAAGTTGATTCTAACAGTTTTTGCCCTTTTTTGTGTGTGTGCTGTTTTGTGAAACAAAACTGTTGTGGAGGGAGGAGATGCTGGAGTTCCCTACTTCATTTTTGCTGACACCACTCCCAGATCATTTACACTTAGTGTAATTATTGATATAGTTAAATTTGTGTCTAGTGTATTATTATCGATTTTCTCTGTTTTTCTTTCTTTTTGGTTGTTGTGATTGTTCCTCTGTTTTCTCTTTCCTGCCTATGTTTGGGTTATTTGAACAGTTTTTAGTGTTCCATTTAAATGCACCTATTGTGGGTTTTTTGTTTTGTTTTGTTTTGTTTTTGAGACAGAGTCTCACTCTGTTGCCTGGGCTAGAGTGCCGTGATGTCAGCCTAGCTCACAGCAACCTCAAACTCCTGGGCTCAAGCGATCCTCCTGCCTCAGTCTCCCGAGGAGCTGGGACTACAGGCATGTGCCACCACGCCCGGCTAATTTTTTCTATATATATTTTTAATTGTCCAGCTAACTTATTTCTATTTTTAGTAGAGATGGGGATCTCACTCTTGCTCAGGCTAGTCTCAAATTCCTGACCCCGAGCGATCCTCCCACCTCGGCCTCCCAGAGTGCTAGGATTACAGGCGTGAGCCACTACCTATTATGTTTTTAATTCTATTTGTACAGTTCTGTTTTTTTTATTTTTTTATTTTAGTAGTTACTCTAGGGATTATATTATACATATTTACCTTTCCAAGGTCTACTTAGAATCAATATTTTACCATTTTAAGTGCAATATAAAACTTTAGGTTCATTGTCTTATGTATTACACATACATACATTGAAAACATCATAAAAATGTTATAATATTTGTTTCAACCATAAAACATAAAGAACTCAAGAACAGAATAGAGAGTTACATTAATCCAGATCTTCACCATTCCTGTTGGTCTTTTTTTCATTCTTGATATTCCAAGTTAACTTCTGGTATCATTTCCCTTCTGTCTGAAGAACTTCTTTTAGCAATTGTTTTAGAACAAATCTGCTGTCAAGGAATTCTCTTAGTTTTCCTTCTTCTGAGAATGTCTTTATTTCACTTGCACTCTTGAATTATATTTTCATTAGATATTCCTGAGATTATGAAAGAATTGTGGGTTAATGGTTCTTTTCCTTCACTTTAAAAATGTGTTCCACTTCTTACTGGTTTCCACAATGAGACTTTCTCCTTTCCTCATCATGAGAAATCTGCAGTCAGTTGAATTACCATCTTCCTATACATGCCATTTTTCTATAGCAATACGTGTGTATGTGCGTGCGCATATATATGCATGTGTACATATGTGTGTATGTATATACTTTAGTTTTATTTCCTTTTCCAAATTCAGTAAGTTTTCAGTCAATATTTCTTCAAATATTTTTGTTTTCACTGCACTCTTTCTCCTCTCCTTCTGGAACTCCAGTTACATGAATGTTAGATCTTTTGGTATTGTCTCACCAGTCTCTGAGCCTCTGTTCACTTTTAAAAAATCTTTTTCTCGGAGCAAGGGCATTATTTGAAACCCCAAAATTTGTACCCCCATAATTTGCTGAAGTAAAAAAAAAAAAGAAAAAGAAAATCTTTTTCTCATTGTTATTCAAGTTGGATAATTTATTTATTTATTTATTTATTTTAATTTTATTTTTTTTTATTTCAGCATATTATGGGGGTACAAATATTATGGTTATGTATATTCCCCACGCCCCCCTCCCCCCTCGAGGCAGAGCCTCAAGCATGACCACACCCCATACGTTGCACATCTTACTCATTGTGTTTGTATATACCCATCCCCTCCTCCCCCCTCCCTCCCACCCACCCAACACCCAACAAATGTTATT